>ML312941.1:0-301733 GCA_005239505.1 Nicotiana paniculata | reverse complement strand
GAGAGTGAGTTTAGCCAAGTCTGGGCAGCGCCAGTCACTGAGAATGGAAACAACAACAGTTTTGTTGCCTCGTGAGTGACGTTTGGCTGCCTCTATGTTTTTCAAATTGACAGGAAGTTTTTCAAATACTGCTGGGGGTCTTCGATATATGACCCTGAGAATAGTCCCTTATTCTGCAATAAGTGCAGCATATTGTTTGTTATCTGGAAGGACTCGGCCTGTATCTGAGGGACCAGTATCGCAGTGACAAAATTCTCAACTGTGGGTTGTGTGCAGTCTTATAAGGGAGCATTTTCCCCTATTTGAGCGACTGGGTCTACCACATCATTCCCATTATTGTTCCGGTTGTGTGGATCTTCCATGTCGGTTTCAATTTGTTCAACTTGAGGTTGGTGTTTGCTTTTCCGGTTGGTCTGGTTTAGGGCCTTGAAAACTTTCTCGGGGTCTGATAAGGCTTCAACTAATTCACCAGTCCTCGATGAGTTCCTAGGCATGGACCTGCGCAATGTTAGCAAACGTTAAACTTTCAATGTAAAAACGAAAATTTAAAGAAAATTGACTATATTTCAGAATTTTGAATTTCTTACAACTCAATTGATAATACCGTTAATTCCCCCGGCAACGGCGCCAAAATTTGATCACGCTCAACTATGTCTTATAAAAGACTAAGCGGGCGTTGCAAATATAATCCAGGGGATTATGCCCAGAGTCGATCCCGCATGGAATTTATGTATCAATCAAGTCTTTAGAATATGCAACTTTTACTCAATCAATTCACTCAAGACTTTTTGAATATAAATTGGTAATGTTTTACTAATTCTACTGACAATAATAATATCAAACAATTACGAACAATGTGTTGTAAACTATTATGATAAAGGTCTAAGGCTATGGTTTCCCCCGTTGGTGAACTTCCTTCTCGGATACTTCTTATAGTTTGATTAGTTGTCTCTATCAATCATGAACGTTCTATCTACCATAAATCTCTCTCAATTAATTATGATATTTTACTAGACGCACTCTCTCAAGTTACGCTAGGTAGATTGCATTACAGTTCACTTTAGATTGCACCCAAAGTATCATTATTTCTAATCCAATTTCTAAACCCTCGATTATGACTTTCGTCTATACTCCGGGAGTGATGTTGTTCAAAAAACTACCTAAATATGAACTCTCTCTCAAGTAGATACATAATAAATAGGAACAGCTAATTGAGGGCTCCTCAATCAACTACAACAAGAACGTAGTTGAACAAATAGAGATTAATCAACCAATCAAAACTATATTAATATCACAATAAGTTTATCGCCCAATGGGTTCCACCAAAACCCTATATTAAGAAACTTAGCTACTCATATTCATAAGAATTAATTCTAAAATAACTTGCATAATTGAATTACAAAATAATAAGTAAAAGCTATGAAAATCAATGTTTGCTTCACTGAGTAGTAATCCACACATTGTTCTTTACTTCAATGGCTTCCCTCTCTCTTAAGTTGTGTTTTTAGGTCTATTTATATGTTTGAGATAAAACCTAGCCGTGTAGGAGACTTCTGTTCCAACCGGGAAACACTTAAAACCTTTAAAACTCGGAATTGACCAGACCTCGGGACCCAGGCCTTTGGGCTAAAATGCCCCCTTAAAGCCAGGGCAGACCTGGCTTTAGGGCTCTAACGCCCCACTAACGCCAGGCTGACCCTGGATTTATGGGCCAAACGCCCCACTAGCGCCCGGGTTGGTCTGGCTTTAAGGCCAAAACGCCCGGCTATAGCCCGGGTCACTCCTTTTCGACTCTTGATCGTATTTTCGACGTTCATGCATCCATTTAGCTCGGTTTCCATCTCCAATGCACCTGCACATAAAATAGACTCCATTATGCACATAAAAAGTGTATTTTTATCATTAACGCACATAAAATGTAACACATAGAACATGTTAAACCATGAATTCTAGACACGCATCAATTTTTTGTTATGATATTCCCCTGAGTGTTTTGAGTCATTAGATAAGTCTATATATGGTATTTACACTTTTAAGAATGATTGGATGGAGTCTCGAGGGGCTCGGGTGAATTCCGGCACATTTGGAGCAGGTTCCGGAAGAATTAAGTTGCTGAAACATGGATTTTATGCAGATGACATGACTTAAAAGAGTATTTATGCCAATATATAAAGAATTTTATGATGAGATTATAGCTCTCTGAGTCTCTTTTTTAGGTGGTTTAAACTATTCGTCCTTCTTACTTTGTAAATTAAATTATGGCTATTTTACAAGAAGGGGGCAGTGCAAATTCTTGGACTGTTCTGTTTCGCAATGGATTATGCTACCCCTAAAGCAGATATGCAGGCCCGCAAAGCAAATATATAGCCCCTGGGCAATTTTTTTGACATCTACTTCTAAGAGCTATTTAAGACAGAGTCTTATGATTTTTATTTATTTTCTAAATTTTGGAGCTCATTTTGCGAGGTTTGAGGTTAGGATTTGACATGCAAGCTTATGGTATGTGATTCTAACATAAATCTATTCTTTATACATGAATTTATCACTAGATTAAACATCAAAATATGGATTTGATACCTAGATCTAGAACCACCAAAATTGAGTTTTGAGTATTCAAATGGATTCTAAATAATCATCTAAGAAACATATTTGGACTTGTGGGGTTATGGGTCAATGAGATCTACCCCTAGACTCGAATTTTAATCATGCTGATCCCAGTTTACTATTGTTGACATTATGAGAATTGATTAAATATTGAAGCTTTGTTATTTGTAATTGATTTCTATAACTTTGTTTGACTTTATGAAATATTATGTGGCTAGATTTTAGTGGGTTAGAGTTTAATTCTAAGGGAAAGGCAGTTTTAGAGCTTTAAACTAGCTTGGATGATGTAAGTGTCTTACCTATCTTTGGTTTGAGGAATTTTTTCCTAATAAATAATATTATTTTCTACATGTAAGAGTGATGTATATGTAAGGTGATGATTTATATACATGTGTTATAGTTATTCATGCTCGAATACATTTTAGGTTGCTTTACACCTTGTTGGATTGTGTGTTCTTCTTGACTTGTTCTTTACTTGATTTGTATAATAACATGAGCTGAATTATCCGTTCTACAGATCATGTTTTAGCTTATGAAATCATAATTGATCGTGATGGACTATTTTTAAGATTGTTGATATACTTGATTTGGCTGTAGCAATACCTTATATTATGAACACAAGTCTATAGCCGTTCTTATGATACTTGAGCCTTCATATTCATGCTAAAGTTTATGTTTAGACCTTGTTGAGATATTTGGACATGGTGGCTCTTTAAATGTTGACGTGCTTGTGTTACTATGGTCATTCTTATCTCTCAGACAATATATTATGCTTACTCATCCCTGTTGACTGTATTTATACATCCCACCTTTTAGTATTGACATACATACGCATGGTGAGAATGAGTGATATTGGATGACATGTGTTTTCGTTTTGTGAGGATAATATATATTAGCACGATGGATGTTTTCGTGTGATTTGATATGATATTGGCACGATAGGTGTTTCCATACTATTTAATATAATATCAACAGGTTGGGTGTTTCCGTGCAGGTGAGGATGAGAGACATATAGTATATTATATTTATTTTTCCCTCATTCACACATATATACATCAGACCTTAGTTGTTATTGTTACATATAATCGTCTTACCTTGTTTCTATGTCACAACCCCAATTTTCTTCCGTAGGATGTCATGATGGAACCTGGTCTTTACGACTAGGTAAGACTAACATTCAATAATACCTTGACAGTAACAAGTCTGATAAACTCATAAAATCTCCCGAAACATAATCTCAACAATATACTTTTCTAAAAACGGTGGAACTGTGTCAGAAGTTCTAAAACGTATACTACATGTCACGACCCAAATCTTAAACCAATTGTGATGGCGTCTATCATGGAACTAGGCTAGCCAACCATTTCAGACTATCAACATATTTGATAATTTTCCAAAATTAGCAGATTTTAAAATAGTAGAATGAGCTGAATAAATTATACACTTCCCCTAAACCGGAAGTCAACTATTATAAGAACCTATGACTGTAAATACAATTTACAATACAGTGACTTGCTACAACAAAAGTTTGAGGCACAAAAGACCAAAAGAAACTATGGTTTGAGGGAAGTAAAGGAGGTGAGCTGGGGATGTTGAGCAGCTACCTCAATCCTCGAACAACTCCAAGCTCATCTGGAAATCAACTAGTGAGATGGTCCAGTACCTGGATCTGCAGATAGAGGTGCAGGGAGTAACATGAGTTAGCCAACTCAGTAAGTAATCAAAGTAGCTAAAAACTTGAGTGTAGTGACGAGCATTTATAAATCATGTAAATCCATATAATGAATAACAATGGAAATGAATAACTCAAGTCAGGAATCTAGAATTCAGAATATTTCATAAAACTTCGGTTTCCATTTAATAATCTCGTATAAAATATTTATCCAACATTTATCATAAGAGGCTCACTGTAAAGAAGAGGGAAAACAACATTTTCATAACATATAAGCCTCTCGGGCACAGTATCACTAACAATAAAGCCTTTAGGGCAAGCCTCTCAGTCACTCGTGACTCCACTATCAGCATCTCATGCTCTCACTTAAACACTTTTACTCAGCAAGTACCATGAATACACACCCTGCTGCGGCGGGTAGCCCGCTCCACTATATATATATATATATATTGATGCGGCGTGCAACCAATTCCTTATAACATACGTTGTGGCGTGCAACCCGATTTATATAATAGTCGACTGCGCTCACTTGGGGTGTACAGACTCCTGGAGGGGCTGCTTCAGCCCAAGCCCTATATCTGCTGTGGCGTGCAACCCGATCCAATATGTACATTGCAGCGGCGTGGAGCCCGACCCATATATAACATATATTGCTGCGGCGTGCAGCCTGATCCATATATATATATATATATATATATATATATATATATATATATATATATATAATCTATATTGCTGCGGCGTGCAGCCCGACCCATATGTAATATATAACATATATATTGTTGCGGCGTGCAGCCCAACCCATAACTATCGTCACATACTCGTCTCTCGGCCTGACTTAGTCATCCTCACAAGCCACTTGGGCAATTCATCTCAACTCACGGGAATCAGACCAAAATACTTTTCAGAGTTTTCAAAGTAGGGTGATAACAGTGAAAATAACAACAAGTAGGAAACATGACTGAGTTCACAATTGTTCTATCAAGACAGTGGTAGAATAGTGTAAAAGTACTTCTGAGGGTCTAAACAGGTTGGCACAAGGCCCCAATCACGGAAAATATCCATGATGGTCTAAACAAGTCGGCACAAGGCGCGAAACATTGCTCACAGTCCATAAACAATTATAAACTTCTGAAATACAGGATGTCGTAAGGTTTCGAATCGAATACGCGGCTTAATAGTCGCTACGGGACGGACCAAGTCACAATCCCTAACGGTGCACGCCCCCACGCTCGTCCCCTAGCATGTGCGTTACCTCATTTACCAAAACAATATCAATTAACGGGGTGTCACACCCTCGAGTTTAGAATTACAATCGTGCGTTATCTCATTTACCAAAACAATATCAATTAATGGGGTGTCATACACTCGAGTTTAGAATTACAATCGTTACTTACCTCAAAACAGCCCAAAAGCTACTCCGCGATGCCCTTGCCCCTCGAATTGGCTCCCAAATGCTCCGAATCTAACCAAAATCAGATTAACATCATAAATATATGCTAACAGAACAAAACCCAGACGAAAGACATAAATTTTAACACAAATCTCGAAATTCGGCAATATTCGAGCCCCAGGCCCACGTCTTGGAATTCTATAAAATTTACATCACTAGAATCTTCATCCTCCCACGAGTCTACACATACCAAGAATACCACAATCAGACCGCAATTGCCCAATCAAATCACTAAAAGAATTTTCCAAACTTCCTCCCATTTTTCCCAACTTTTCTACTTTAAATTCCTCAAATTTCAAGCCTAATCCGACACAATATATCATAGAAACTAGTGCTTAATCGCTGAAACTTACCTCCACCGAAGACCCTCGAATTTCTCCTTCAATTTGCCCTCAAACTAGCTCAACCCGCATACAACAATGGAAGAATGCTCAAAATTTTGCGGAGGCACCTATTTATATTCTCTGTCCAGTTAATCCGCACCTGCGGACCCGCACCTACGGTCCCAGGTGCGCACTTGCGAAATCCCACTAACAGTCAAAAATTCGCATCTGCGATGCCTCACCCGCACCTGCAGCTCCGCAGGTGCGGCCCATGTTTTGCACCTGTGGACTCCTCCATTCTGGCCTCATCTCGCACCTGCGCAATAATCTTTACACCTGCGGCTCCCTTTCCGCAGGTGCGGCCACCAGTAAATTCACAGCAGCAGCTATTTTGCTGCAAATTCCTATGTTCAGCACTCCGTTAACCATCCGAAATCAATCTCGAGCCCCTCGAGGCCCCAACCAAACATATCAACACACCCCATAGAATCATTCAAACTTAGTCGAGCCTTCGAAACACCAAAAACAACACAAAGACACAAAAATTACATCAAATTCAAGCCTGTGAACTTTGAAACTTCTAAATTTCGCCAATGACGCCGGGACCAGCAAAATCACATCCAATTGACCTGAAAATTTGCACACATATCCAAAATGACATCAAAAACCCGCTCCAACTGTCGGAATTCCATTCCAACCCCTATAACCTATTTTCCCCTGCCGACAGGAAATGGCCAAGAACTAACTTTCGCCAATTCAAACCTAATTCTACATCGGACATCAAAAATTTATTCCGAACACACTCCTAAGTCCCAAATAACCTAATAAAGCTATTCGAGCCATAAAATCCGCATTCCGAGGTCATTTACCAATAAGTCAACTCTCAGTTGACTTTCTTAACATTTAAGCTAATTTAAGAGACTAAGTGTCTCAGTTCTTACCACAACCACTCCGAACCTGAACCAACCGACCCAACACCATATAAATAGGCTAAGGAGCATATGATTAAGCAGAAATGGGGGAAGTGAGGCTAATCTCACGGAACGACCGTCCTGGTCGTTATATCCTCCCTTCTTAAACAAACGTTCGTCCTCGAACGGATTTAGAAACATACATGGAGTCTCGAATAAGTGAGGATATCTTCTCCGTATGTCCCGCTCGATCTCCCAAGTGGCATCCTCCACTGACTGTCCTCTCCACTGAACCTTCACTGAAGCTATATCCTTAGACCTCATCTTTCTGACCTAACGACCCAAAATAGCCACTTTCTCTACCTCATATGACATATCACCCTCGAGCTGAACCGTGCTGAAGTCCAAAACATGAGATGGGTTACTAACATACTTCCAGAGCATCGAAACATGGAACACCGGATGAATACTCGATAAGCTGGGAGGCATGGCAAGTGAATAGGCCACCTCCCCAATCCTCTGAAGCATCTCAAAAGGCCCAATGAACCTGGGGCTTAGCTTTCCCCTCTTCCGAACCTCATAACACCCTTCATGGGTGACACCTTCTGCACCACTTTATCCCCAACCGTAAAAGAAACATCTCGGACCTTCCGATCTGTATAACTCTTCTGCCTAGACTGTACCGTGCGAAGCCGCTCCTGAATGAACTTCACCTTTCCCAACGCCTCCTGAACCAAGTCTGTGCCCAATAGCCTAGCCTCGCCCGACTCAAACCAACCAACCAGAGATCTGCACATCCTACCATATAAAGCCTCATACGGGGCCATCTGGATACTCGACTGATAACTATTATGATAAGCAAACTTCGCGAGTGGCTGAAACTCCCATGAACCCCCAAAATTAATGACACAGGCATGCAACATATCCTCCAAAATCTGAATAGTGTGCTCCGACTGCCCATCGGTCTGAGGATGAAATGCTATGCTCAACTCAACCTGAGTACCTAACTCCCTTTGCACGACCCTCCAAAACTGAGATATGAACTGAGTACCTCTGTCAGAAATGATAGAAACTGGAACCCCATGCAATCGGACAATCTCCCTGATATAAACCTCAACTAACCGCTCCGAAGAATAAGTAGTACCAACAAGAATGAACTGCACGGACTTGGTCAGCCGATCCACAATAACCCATATAGCATCAAACCTCCTCGAAGTCCGTGGAAGCCCTGCTACGAATTCCATGGTGACTCGCTCCCACTTCCACTCCTGGATATCTAATCTCTGAAGCAATCCACCTGGTCTCTGGTGCTCATGCTTGACCTGCTGAAAGTTGAGACATCGAGCGACAACTCAATGATATCTCTTCATCCACCTCCACTAGTAATGCTGTCTCAGATCTATGATACATCTTTGCGGCACCCCGGTGGATGGAATACCATGAACTATGGGCCTCAGCTAGAATCAAATCTCGAAGCCCATCCGCATTGGGCACGCAAATCCGGCCATGCATCCTCATGACCCCATCATTACCAATAACCACATCCCTGTCATCACCGCGATGGACCCTGTCCTGAAGAACGAGCAAGTGTGGATCATCATACTAGCATGCTCTAATCTGATCATAAAGAGACGACATGGAGGCTACACAAGCCAGTACCCGCGGGGGCTCTGATAGATCCAATCTAACCAACTGACCCGCTAAATCCTGAACATCAAGTGCTAAAAGTCGCTTTGTTACTGGAAGGTAGGCTAAACTCCCCAAACTCTCCGCCCTGCGACTCAGGGCATCGGCCACTACATTGGCCTTTCTTGGTTGATATAAAATAGTGAGGTCATAGTCCTTGAGAAGCTTCAACCGCCTCCTCTGACACAAATTCATATCCTTCTACTTAAGCAGATGCTGCAAACTACGGTGATCAGTGAAAATTTCACAATGCATCCCATATAAATAGTGACGCCAAATCTTCAAGGCGTGGATAATAGCTGCTAGGTCAAGATCGTGCACTGGATAATTTTTCCCGTGCACCTTCAACTATCTTGATATGTAGGCAATCACCCTACTGTCCTGCATCAAAACCGCTCCAAGGCCAGCTCTCGAGGCATCACAGTAAACTGTATAAGAACCTGAACCCGTAGGCAAGATCAATACCGGAGTTGTAGTCGAAGCTGACTTGAGCTTTTGAAAGCTCTCCTCACACTCATCAGTCCACCTGAACTGAGCACAGGGCGCTTAGTTTGGTCATAGGTGCTGCAATAGATGAAAATCCCTCTACGAAATGGCGAAAGTACCTTGCCAAACGAAGGAAATTCTGAATCTCGGTAGCTGATGACGATCTAGGCTAGCTCTGCACCGCTTCTATCTTCTTCGAATCAACCTGAATACCCTCACTTGACACCATGTGCCCCAACAACGCTACTGAATCAAGCCAGAACTCATACTTCGAAAACTTCACATTCAATCTCTTCTGGATTCAAGGTCTGAAGCACAACTCTTAAATACTGCTCATGATCCTCTCGAGATCGGGAATATACCAAGATATCGTCAATAAAAATGATGATGAAAAAATACAGATAAGGCCTGAATACAATGTGCATCAAGTTCATAAAGACTGCTGGGGCATTGGTCAGCTCGAAAGACATAACCAGAAACTCATAATGACCATATCTAGTCCTGAAAGCGGTCTTCGGGATGTCTTGCCTCCGAATCATCAACTAATGATAGCCAGAACGCAAGTTAATCTTGGAAAATACCCTGGCACCCTACAATTGATCAAATAAGTCATCTATACGAGGCAAGGGATACTGGTTCTTCACCGTAACCCGGTTCCGCTACCGATAATCAATACACATACGCATAGAACCATCCTTCTTCTTTACAAACAACACTGGTGCACCCCAAGGTGACACACTAGGTCGAACGAACCCATTATCTAGGAGTTCTTGATGCTACTCGTTTAATTCCTTTAGCTTTGATGGTGCCATACGATAAGGTGGAATAGAAATAGGTGGAGTGCCTAGCACCAGGTCAATACAAAAATCAATATCCCTGTTAGGTGGCATGGTCGGTAGGTCTGTAGGAAACACGTCCGGGAAGTCACGGACCACAGGAACCGAATCAATAGTGGGAGTCTCACAACTGACATCCCTCACAACAGACAGATATGATAAACACCCCTTCTCAACCATATGTTGAGCCTTCCGGTAGGAAATCACCCTGCTAGCACATAATCAGAAGAACCTCTCCACTCAACCCTTGGACATCCGAGCATAGCTAAGGTCACGGTGTTAGAGCGACAATCAAAAACGCCATGACATGGGGATAACCAGTCCATGCCCAATATCACATCAAAATCGACCATGCTGAGTAACAGTAGGTCCACTCGGGTCTCCAGACCCCCAATAGATATCAAACACGACCGATACACACGGTCCAGAATAACAGTATCACCTACTGGAGTCAACACATGAAAAGATGTAACTAAAGACTCACGGGGCATATCTAGAAAATAGGCAAAATATGAAGAAACATAGGAATATGTAGAAACAGGGTCAAATAAATCCAAAGCATCTCGGCAACAGATTGAGACAATACCTGAGGTCACTGCATTGGAGGCCATAGCATCTGGCCTGGCCGGAAAGGCATACATACCGGCCTGACCTCCACCTGCTCGACGTCCCCCTCTAGGGCGGCCTCTAGTTGACTGACTACCACCCCTGGCTGCCTGGGTGGGTGGTGAAATAACTGGAGATGAAGTCGAATGCTGGCTCCTCGGCTGAGATGGGCCTCCAAGAAGATGAGGACACTGCCTCCTCATATGCCAAAACACTCCACACTCACAACAACTCCATAGAGCTGGAGACGGGGACTGAAAAGAACCCTTGGCACCACAATGGCCACTAGGAGAACCATGGATAGAAGAACCCTGAACTGATGGTGCTCGAGCTGCGCTCTAGGCTGGAAGGGCATCGAAAGGAGAATGGCCTGGCTGAGAACTGCGGGGACCATGCCCCGAAGATGCACCCCTATAGGCTGGGCGGCCTGACCGAGGAGGCCTGAATGAACGGCCTCTACCATTCTGAAACTGCCCTCTGGAAGTAGCACCACTAGAACAACCCGATCCACGAGGCCTATTGGCCTTCCTCTATAACCGCTCTTAGTGGCGAACCGACTCAATATCGCAAGCAATATCAACAACTTGCTCGAGGGTAGCACATGATACTCTCTCCTGAGTCATAAAAAGGCGGATATGATAAGTGAGGACATCTAGGAACCTCCTAATACTCTCACTATCAGTAGTGACCAAGTCGGTGGAATGGCGAGCCAACTCCTAAAACTGCATCTCATACTGCATCACTGATAGCTCCCCCTTACGCAGCTGCATAAAATACATGCGTTGCTCCTCCTTGTGAGACTGAGGTACATACTTCTCCTAGAAGATAGTGGAGAACTGATGCCAGGTGAGGGGTGCTGAACCAACCGGCCTACACCTCTCAAAAGACTCCCACCAAGTGAAAGCAGCACCAGAAAACTGAAAAGTAGCAAATGAGACCCCACTGGTCACCAAAATCCTAGCAGTACGCAACATCCTTTGACACTTATCCAGAAAATCCTGGGCATCCTCGCCCTCAGCACCACTAAATGTCGGAGGCTGAAGTCTACTAAACCTCTCCAGCCTACGTTGCTCATCATCTGCCATAACTGGGACCACGAAGTCCTGAACTGGAGCCCCGGCTGGGCTGGAACTGCCCCTGGTGTTTGATGGCTGTGAGTAACCCTTCTCAGGTTTCTGGGCAACTAGAGTCTAACTGCCTCCCCGGCCTGAGAAGTAGCGGAAACCGCCTGAGCAAGGGTGCCAAGGTCTCCTGAGCACCCGGAATAACAATAGGCATTGTCGGTGCCTGAGCTTGTCCCACTGGAGCACCTGCGGCGGGAACCTAATCCTGAATAGTAGGGGGTTCAACTGATACTATTCTGGCTGGCCCCCTACCTCTACCACGACCTCGACCTCAACCGCGGCCTCGAGCTCTCGCCAGTCTAGCTGGGGGATGATCGCCTAGATCGGTGGCGCGATTCCTCACCATATGTAAGAGAATCAAAACAACAAAAGTTTAGATTTCCAGAATCAACAAAATGGCACGACAAAATTCAAAAAACATGAGATTCCTCCTAAGGGTTGTGCCGCCTCTCGAAGATAAGTACGGTCGTCTCCGTACCGATCCGCAAGACTCTACTAAACCTGCTCATGACCGTTGAGTCCTATGAACCTAGGCTTTGATACCAACTTGTCACAACCCCAAATCCTAAACCGGCCGTGATGGCTCCTATCATGGAACTAGGCTAGCCAACCCTTTCAGACTATCAACAGATTTCATAATTTCCCAAAATTAACATATTTTAAAATAGCAGAATGAGATGAAAAAATTATACACTTCCCCTAAACCTGGAGTTAACTATCATGAGCATCTAAGACTGTAAATACAATGTACAATATTGTGACTTGATACAACAAAAGTCTGAGGCACAAAAGTCCAAAAGAAACTATGATCTGAGGGAAGGAAAGGAGGTGATCTGGGGATGCTGAGCAGCTACCTCAATCCTCGAACAACTCCAGGCTCGTCCGGAAATCAACTAGTGAGATGGTCCGATACCTGGATCTGCACACAGAGGTGTAGGGAGTAACGTGAGTGCGCCAACTCAGTAAGTAATCAAAGTAATTAAAAACTTGAGTGTAGTAACGAGCATTTATAAATCATGTAAATCCACATAAAGAATAACCGTGGAAATGAATAACTCAAGTCAGGAATCTAGAATTCCGAATATTTCATGAATCTCCGGTTTTCATTTAAAAATCTTGTATAAAAACATTTATCCAACATTTATCAAAAGAGGCTCAGTGTAAAGAAGAGTGAAAACAAATTTTCATAACATATAAGCCTCTCGGGCACAATATCACTCACAATAAAGCCTTTCGGGCAAGCCTCTCAGTCACTCGTGTCTCCACTATCAGTATCTCATGCTCTCACTTAAACACTCGTACTCAGCAAGTACCGTGAATACACACCCTGTTGCGGCGGGCAGCTCGCTCCACTATATATATATATATATATATATACTGTTGTGGCGTGCAGCCGGATCCTTATAACATACGTTGGGGCGTGCAGCCCGATCCATATAATAGTCGACTGCGCTCATTGGGGTTGTACAGACTCCTGGAAGGGCTCCTTCAGCCCGAGCGCTATATCTGCTGCGGCGTGCAGCCTGATCCAATATGTATATTGTTGTGGCGTGCAGCCCGATCCATATATAACATATATTACTGCTGCGTGCAACCCAATCCATATATATATATATATAAAATCTATATTGATGCAGTGTGCAGCCCGACCTATATGTAGTATATAACATATATATATTGATGCGGCGTGCAACCCGACCCATAACTATCCTCGCATACTCGGCTGTCGGCCTGACTCAGTCATCCTCACAAGCCACTTGGGCAATTCATCTCAACTCACGGGACAACCCGAAATTCTTTTCAGAGTTTTCAAAGCAGGGTGATAATAGTGAAAATAACAACAAGTAGGAAACATGACTGGGTTCACAATTGTTCTATCAGGACAGTGGTAGAATAGTGTAAAAGTACCTCTGAGGGTCTAAATATGTCGGCACAAGGCGCCAATCACGGAAAATACCCCCGAGGGTCTAAACAGGTCGACACAAGGCCCCACACATGACTCACAGTCCATAGATAAGTATAAACTTCTGAAAGACAGGATGTCATAAGGTTTAAAATTTAATACGCAGCTTAATAGTCGCTGTGGGACGGACCAAGTCACAATCCCTATCGGTGCACGCCCCCACGCTCGTCACCTAGGATGTGTGTCACCTTATTTACAAAAACAATGACAATTAACGTGGTGTCACACCCTCGAGTTAAGAGTTACAATCGTTACTTACCTCAAACAGCCCAAAAGTTACTCCGCGATGCGCTTGCCCCTCGAATTGGCTCCCAAATGCTTCGAATGTAACCAAAATCAGATTAATATCATCAATATATGCTAACAGAACAAAACCAAATCGAAAGATATAAATTTTAACACAATTCTCGAAATTCGGCCAAATCCGAGCCCCAGGCTCACGTCTTGGAATTCTATACAATTTACATCACTAGAATCCTCATCCTCCCACGAGTCAACACATACCAAGAATACCACAATCGGACCACAATTGCCCACTCAAATCACCAAAAGAATTTTCCAAACTTCCTCAAATTTTCCCCAACTTTTCTACTTTAAATTCTTGAAATTTCAAACCTAATGCGACACAATATAGCATAGAAACGAGTTTTTAATCCGGGAAACTTACCTCAACTGAAGACCGTGAATTTCTCATTCAATTTGCCCTCAAACTAGCTCAACTCGCATGCAGCAATGGAAGAATGCCCAAAATTTTGCGGAGGCACCTATTTATATTTTTTGTCCAGTTAATCCGCAGCTATGGACCATTTTTCGCACCTGCGGTCGCAGGTGCGCACCTGCGAAATCCCACTAACAGTCCAAACTTCGCACCTGCGATGCCTCAACCGCACCTGCGGCTCCGCAGGTGCGGCCCATGCTTCGCACCGGCGGACTACTCCAGCTTGGCCTCATCTCTCACCTGCGCAATGATCTTCGCACCTGCGGCCATCGCACATGCGGCTCCCCTTCCGCAGGTGCGGCCACATCAGTAAATTTACACCAGCAGCTATTTTGCTGCAAATTGCTAAGTCCAACCCTCCGTTAACCTTCCGAAATCAATCTCGAGTCACTCGGGGCCCCAACCAAACATATCAACACACCCCATAGGATCATTCAAACTTACCCGAGCTTTTGAAACACCAAAAACATCACAAAAACACCAAAATTACATCAAATTTAAGCATATGATATTTGAAACTTCTAAATTTCGCCACTGATACCGGAACAAACCAAAACACATTCGATTGACCTAAAAATTTGCACACATATCCAAAAAAACAATACAAACCTGCTCCAACTATCGGAATTCCATTCCGACCCTTATAGCCTATTGTCCCATGCCGACTGGAAATCGCCAAAAACTAACTTTCGCCAATTCAAGCCTAATTCTACAGCGGACACCAAACCTTCATTCCGAACACCCTCTAAAGTCTCAATTCACCGAACGAAGCTATCTGAGCCATAAAATCCGCATTCTGAGGTTGTTTACCAATAAGTCAACTCCCGGTTGACTTTCTCAACTTTTAAGCTAATTTAAGAGCCTAAGTGTCTCAGTTCTCACCACAACCTCTCCGAACCTGAACGAACCGACCCAACACCACATAAATAGGCTAAGAAGCATATGATAAAGTAGAAATGGGGGAAGCAGGGCTAATCTCACGGAACAACCGGACAGGTCGTTATACTACATCACTGTCTGAATGGAAATGCAACAGGAAGTAAAGATAAAGGAAGGTGACTCACAGGCCTGCAAACACGGAGCATGCATACTTTGAAGTCTGCGTAAGGGGCTAAAGACTGATCACTAACGTCCAGCACGAGCACACGTACCTTGATATGCATAAAGGGATGTGTAGAAGTTTAATATGAGTACACCATAACGGTACCCAGTAAGTATCAAGCCTAACCTCGGTAGAGTAGTGACGAGACCAGGTCAAGACACCAACTAAGATACATATAAACATTATGAAAACATAATAATAATAAATAATGGAAGGCGGAGAAATAACTGATACGAACAAGTTAATAACATGAACTAATACTGGGAATTGTAAGCATGGGGATAACATAAAGACATCAATTAAAAAGAACCACAATAATAATGTATGGACAATGAGTGATAGAACAAGGAAGAACAAAACAACAAGAAGTGTTCCCACAAAAATTCTATACAACATGAGATAAACAACAAGATTCATAACGAGGTACTATCTCGTGTACAATACTCACAGTCGAGGCACTGCCTCGAGTATAAATCAAGAAGAATCACAACCGAGGTACCGCCTCATATTCAAAATTCATAATCTCAATCATAATCTTTTGTTATACCGCCGATTGACACTTACATTTATATAAGTATTGAAAACAATTTTTTCGAAATAGCTACACGCACTTTAGTACACCTTATAACGTCGTGTGGCTTCACGTAATTCCCTTACAAACATCATGCACATAAGTTACACCTTATGTCGGTGCATGCAAAATAACCCCTAGCCTTATACATCCATATGCGCGTCAATATCACATCACAATAACAACTCGAACCACAAGTGTCTATATGTCACACCTTGCCAACAATCAAAAATATCAATGTTTCCACAACAATAGTCCATGGCTCCACCACAACGTTCAAGGTTATCAACAATAACAATGGATGTAACATTCTCTACAAGAAAGATATCTCAACAATTAACAACTTTGCCTCAATGTGATACAACCTTCACAACTTAAACACCAATACTCAACAATGAGAAAGATAATGTGTAACCAAGAAACTAAATACAAATAACTCACAATGGAAGAGAACATAATTTGTAATAAGAATAATAGCAATGAAAGAGATAATTGTACTAATGACTTCAAATAATTATAATCGACAATGAAAGAGATGACATATACAATGACTTCAAATAATGATAATCAACAATGAGAGAGGCAACATGTAACAATAAATGAGCCAACAAGATCAACTAAAGCATAAGAGAAAATTATCAAGTAGGATGTAGCACTAGTGTTAACAAAGTCATTTAAGGCATGTAAGGTGTCATGAAAAAAAATTTCCTCCATAGGATGTCAGGATGGCACCTAGTCTCTAAGATTAGGTAAGCCTAGCAAACATGAAGAATATAACTGAAATAGCAAATAAACTCTGAGATACTCAATACCTATATAGAATAAACTTCATTGCTCAACATATACAATTTCCCCAAAACCTGGTGATATCGAATCATAAGCTCGAAAACGGTATCATGGTCATCTCTATACATTTGTAACTAGTGAAAGGAGGAAAATATAAAAGTATATAGAGGGTGACTCTGAGGCTTGCCGACGCTTGCAGGTGTACCTTGAAGTCTCCACGTATGGACTCAACTCATTGATGTCTGGTCTGGTAGGAAGTACCTAGATCTGCACAAAAAGATGTGCAGAAGTGTAGCATGATTACACTATAACGGTACCCAGTAAGTGCCAATCATAACATTGGTAGAGTAGTCACCAGGTCAGGTCAAGGCCCTACTGGAATAAATAGGAAAAAAAAACTTTACAAGTGTATCGCAGTGTAGTAGTGAAAGCGATGAAATTGAAATAACAATAACATAACAAGGTTAGCGGAGAAAGCAATGAATGATATGCTAAGGAAATAAAACAACCAAAGACAAGTGCAGCAATAGGTAAATACAACCAAGAGTCACTACCGAGGTACCGCCTCGTGGTCTAAAATCACAAGAATAAATCACAATCTTTCCTTATATCACAGCGGGAACCTTGGATTTAGTTTTATAAATCATTTTCCCAAAATAGCATCCGGCGTTTTAGCCCACCTTATCACACCACATGGCTTCTAGTAGTTTCCCTACTAGCCACGTGTATCAAGCCCACCTTATCTCACAGTATGTGTTTCAACCACAAAACCTTATACCACCGCATGTGTATCAGTATCACAATGTATTACAGATCGTACCTCAAGTACCCAATATCACAACTTTCTACAGAAACCAACAATTATTTTTTTTCACAATAAAGAGCCCATGGCTCAACCACAATGTACACAAGAGTCTCAACAACAACAATCGGTAGTGAATAACTAAACAAGAATAGTATTTCACAACATAACACTTTGACTCAATGCGAATCACAACCTTTATAACTCAATACCAATTTCAACAATAAGATATTCCAAGAATAACAACTTCAAGTAAAGGGTTCAACGGGTAAATAATGAATACGGAATAAAGGAAACAAGAATTTCAACTAAACATGTAGAGCAACTAGCAAGTACGAGATAAGACAAGTAGAACATGTGAAAATAGACTAATGATGTGAAATATGACATGTTAAGATAACACAATTAAGGCATGAACGGAAACTACGTAGCTAAAAACGGTAACATTTCCACATTAACCCCGTGTACACGCTCATCACCTTGTGTACACTCCCTCCACACATCATAATTATCACAAAACAACATCAATCCCAAGGGGTATTTCCCCCCACAAAGTTAGACAAGCCACATGCCTCAGAACACGCTAACTCAATCCACTCGTATGCCTTTCCCTCGATTATCCAACTCCGAACGGCTCGAATCGAGCCAAAATAACTTCAATTTCAATAAATATAAACTAGACGAAGCTAATTCGAATAATAAAGTTGTGATCTTTGCAAAGAAATAAAAAGTCAACTTAAAAGGAAACATGGGCTCGCGTCTCAAAACTCGACAAATACAAAATTCGAACACCCACTCGATAACGAGTCCAACCATACAAGAATTACTCAAATTCGACCTCACATCGCCTTTAAAAACTAAAAAATTTAGTCTAGGAAATTTTTACCATTTTCCCCCAAAATTTCAGCTCAAATCCCTAATTAAATGATGAAAATAGTAACAGATTCATAAAATATAGTCCATTCCAGTTTAGAATCACTTACCCCAACAATTTCCTTGAAGAACCCTCAAAATATCGCCTCACAGCGAGCTCTCTAGGTCAAATTATGAAATATAAGATAGAACCCTCGTTTGTGAAATTATAATCTGCTGCCTAATGATTTCTTCTTCGTGAACGCGGAAGGTGCCTCACGTTTGTGAAGCACAAAAAATGCTGCTGCCCAATTTCCTCTTACGTGAATGCGAGGACCCACTCGCGAACGTGATGATCAAATGATCCCAAAATTCGTGAACGCGAAGCCTCACTCGCGAAGGCGTCGACTAAACTCTATGAGGTCCCCCTCAGCCTACCTCTCTTCTTCGCGAATGTTTGGCCATCTTCGCTAAAGTGAAAAAAAACTTCACTGGACTCCCTGATACCCTCTGCGAACACAGTACCTATCTGGCAAACACGATGTAGGAAACCAGACATCAGAAAATTCATCCGCTTCAACAATTCTTCAAGGTTTTGAAATGCGCCGAACATGGTCTGTATCACACCCGAGGCCTCCGAGACCTCAACCATACATACCAATAAGTCCTAAAATATCATATGAACACGCTCAAAGCGTCTAAACAAATCAAACAATACTAGAACAACGAATCACACATTGATTCAAGCCTAATGAACTTATGAACTTTCGAATTTCAAAACAAATGATGATTCATACCAAAACAAATCCAATCGACTTCAAATTTTTCAAACAAGTCATAAATGACATGACAGACCTATTCAAACTTCTGGAGTCAAAATCTGACCCCGATATCAATAAAGCCAACTCCGGGTGAAATTTTCCAACCTTCCAAACCTTCAACTTTCCGACGTTCGTCAATTCACCGCGAAACAACCTACGGACCTCCAAAACATTATCCATACATGCTCCTAAGTCTAAAATAACCATACAGATCTATTGGAACCGTTAAAACTCCAATCGAAATCATCTACACAAAAGTCAAACTCTGATCTACTCTTTCGACCTATACTTTCAGACTCGCCTGCCCAAAATGCCCACCGGCTCCTCAACATAAGACAAATCCTTGTCCAACTGGACTAAGCTAAAGTCCAACACATGAAATGGATCACCGTGATACTTCTAGAGCATAGAAAAATAGAATGCTGGATGAACCACAACTAGAATAGGTGGCAGTGCAAGATTGTAGGCCACCTCCCCAATCCTCTCAAGAATCTCAAAACGCCCGATATACATATGACTCAACTTACCCTTCTTCCCGAACCTCATACCACCCGTCATGGCAAAAACTTGGGGCAAGACCCGCTCCCCAAACATGAATACAACATCGCCAACCTTCTGATACCCATAACTCTTCTCTCTAGATTTGTCACGACCCAAAACCAAGGGACGACACCGGCGCCTCCGGGTGATCCCGATCAAGCGGACCTGGATTTCCATTCCTGCCCAACGCATTACCTTGTGTTTACAATATACCTTATTCCACATGAATTAGCAATTTAGAGTTGAAACATGAATTTACTACTTGAGTTCATTTCATCCTTTATCATTTCAACATTTGATAATCACAAAACATACAATAATTCTGATTCGGACCACGGCTACTAGTAAACACATTTACCGCTCAAAATACATATATGTGCAACCCACATCATGTCCACGGAGCCTCTAAGACTACAAAGGGTTTACAACATACTTTCCGGCAACAAGGCCCCAGCTATACCTTAAAAGAAATAACATATACAAAAAACATTATGTAGACTACACACGACCCCGAGAGGAAATGGGGCTCACCGGATCTGCTAAAGGTACAGAGGGGAAACACCACTATCGGCGGTCTGATCTACCTGTTGTAGAACCACCTAAATCCATATAAAACATGTAGCGCCCCCAGCAATAGGGACGTTAGTACCATTGAATAGTGCTAGCGTGTATGAACCAAGTTTATCCCAAGTAGAATAAAATAATACACAATTAGAAAGAAATTAGGGTAACCACACAAGTATACAGAAAATCACAAATGAAGATTTCACAAATCCTTGTTTCAATTTCCCATCTGTTGTGGCGCGCAACCCGATCCCACCGTACTTTCTTATCTCACCCTTATTACCTCTCCACCCTTATTACTTCGTGCTGCAGAGCGCAACCCGATCCCACCGTATAATCACAGTTCACCCTTAATATCTCCCCACCCTTATTACTTCGTGTTGCAGCGTGCAACTCGATCCCACCTTACAATCATATTTCACAACAACAACCACCAACAATTATATCACAAAGATCTTTATCATGAAGAACATAGGTTCATATCAACCAATAACTATGTGAAATCAAGGCACATTGATCCTTACCAATTAGTATTTCATATACGGTGCTGCCACAATCATTTAACTCAATAAAATCAGCCCATATTTACTTTCATTATTTACTACACAACATTTAGCACATAGATACATTCAACACTTTATTTCATTATCATTTCTTTTGTTTTGCATCACATCCTCTCTTGACGATGTATTCAACATTTAACGAGTTTTACACATGGTAGGAGAAGCATAAAGAATCACCCTTCATAATCTCAATTAGCATGGTAATTGACTTAAGAAAATTAGAGAACGAATTCGTACAACTCGACACAGCAGGACAAACAATTCTCATATGCTCAAGCAAGAATTTCATACCATGTACTCGGACACCAACAAGGTAACTCTACAAATTAATGTTAGCCATACATACCTTGAATAGAAATTCCCCATTAATTTTATACCACAATTCACCTAACCTTCTAGAACCTTCAATCTAGTTCACAATGGGGCATAATTTAACTTAGAATTAGGAACAATGATCATGACTTGATCTCACTTGATCATTCTATCGAACACTAAGTGTTCCTTTAGGTTGAACGACCTCTTTTTAGTGAAAGATTACTCTAACCCATTTCCTTTTACTAGATTATGATTAGTTGGTTACATGCATGCAAGACTCCTACCCCCATCTTCATGTACTCACCTAACCATGTTTTATTTTGATAGAAATCTGGAAATTAAGGTTGATGGGTAGATGCTTACCCCTTGTAGTGAAGAAGATGGTGTAATACTTGATCAATTACAGGCCTGGGTAGTGATGGAGGAACAAATTTGACGAAGATGGCACTCTCTCTCTCTATAGCCCCCTCTACCCTCTCTCTAATTTATCAGAAAATGAGATTAAAATGAAAGGGGGAGGTGTTTTAATGAACTGGGGGTCGGGTATAAAATTAGAGATTTAATAGTCCCGAAGCAGAAATGTGATCAGGAATGCGATCGCATTCCTGCTATGTGGTCTGTATTCCAGTTGCATAATTGGACCTCCCATGGGCCAAAAAGAAAAGTAGATTGCCCAGGTATGCGACCACTATGCGGTCTGCATACCTGTTATGCGATCTCATAGTGCGTCACATAACTCCTCCGCAGAAGTCAAGGTGCAAGAATGCGACAACTATGCGACCCGCATTCGTGAAATGCGATCGCATTCTAGGCCGCATAGTTGTCCTTAAAATGGACAGCAAACTATCACGGTATGCGACCACTATGCATTCCGCATACCTGATCTGCGATAACATAGTGGACCGTAGACCTGCGCAAATCTGGAAAATCATATCTTTTAAGTCCCGGGGTAATTTTTATTCAAAAAGGGTCCGTTTTAGGAATTTCTACAGTTATAACAACACGGGGACTTATTCGGGTATTATTTTTTTGCCATGAATTTTACGGGTCTGTACATTATCCCCCACTTAAAATCATCCGTCCTCGAATGAGGATCAGAGAATCACTAGAGTAGGAAAATACAAAATAAACTAACCCCAAATTCTTACTAACTCCGATATTTTCTGAAAATTTCGCCAGAGTTTCCTTTGTAATTAGGTCTATCTACCTGTCAGAGAGCCCCCAAACACATTTTTAGTTACTCTATCAACTTGTACATAATCCGGCCATTTCAACAAGTTACATGTAATTCAATTACTTCCACAAGCCTCACATGGATCAGTTAACTCCGCAAATTTGCACATAATTCAACTATTACAATGAGTTGTACATAATTCAACTAGTCACAACAACATATACATTTATGGCACAAAGTTTGACAAGTCACCATAGTAGGGTAATTAGAGGAGTGGAGTGTTCTTGCACAAAATCAAACACAATATATGATTGCTTAGGAATGACAACTTTCAAAACCACTACCGGACTTACTCAAACAAATGGGAATATTTATCTTTCATTTCATTTTCCGCTTCAGACGTGGCTTCTTCGACTTGTTGACTCTGCCATAATACTTTAACAGAAGCAATCTCTTTGTTTCTCAATCTACGGACTTGCCTATCAGGAATAGCAACTGGAACCTCTTCATATGACAACCCTTCGTTAATTTCAACCGTCTCAACCGACACAATGGCGGACGGATCCCCAATCATCATCTTCAACATGGACACATGAAACACTGGGTGCACTAATGACATCTCAGAGGACAATTCCAGCCTATAAGCCACCTGTCCTATCCTTTGAGCAATACTATATGGCTCGACATACCTTGGGCTCAATTTCCCTTTCTTCCCAAACCGCATCTCTCCCTTCATGGGATACACCTTCAAGAATACTCAATCATCGAGTTGAAACTCCCAATCTCTTCGGCGAACGTCCGCATAGGATTTATGACGACTCTGAGCAGTCTTCATCCTCCCCTGAATGACTTTAATTTTTTCAATAGCTTGGTGCACAAGATCCGGTCCTAGCAGCCCCGCCTCGCCAACCTCGAACATCCAATCGGAGACCTACACCTCCTTCCGTACAATGACTCAAATGGGGCCATCCTAATACTAGTATGGAAACTGTTATTATAAGCAAATTCTATAAGCGGCAAGTGATCATCCCAGCTACCCTTGAAATCTAATACACAAGCCCGTAACATATCTTCAAGCGTCTGAATGGTCCTCTCTGCCTGCCCATCAGTCTGTGGATGGAATGATGTGCTGAGATTTACCTGTGTACCTAAACATTGCTAAACTTTCTTCCAACAGATAGATGTAAACTGGGCCCCTCGATCTGAGATAGTAGATACTGGAGTGCCATGGAGTCTGATTATTTCCTTGGTACAACTGAGCGTACTGTTCTGCAGTATCAGTGGACTTGACTAGCAGGAAATGCGCCGACTTCGTTAGTCGATCCACTATTACCCAAACTGGGTCGAACCTACGTGGAGTGCGAGGTAACCCCACCACAAAGTCCATGTTAATAATCTCCCATTTCCACATTGGTATTTCCATAAGCTGTGTCAACCCACGGGCCTCTGATGCTCAGCCTTTATTTGCTGACAATTCGGGCATCTAGCCAAAAAGTCCGCCACACCCCTCTTCATACCATTCCACCAATAAATCTCTTTGAGATCATGATACACTTCGCAGAACCTGGGAGTACTGAATACCTGGAATTGTGAGCCTCTTCCATTACCCTCTCCCGAATATCATCTACGTCCGGAACACATAGTCTCCCTTGGCACCAAAAAACACCGTCATCATTGCCGAGTGAAAATGCTGCAGTCTTATGATTCAGAATCGCCTCTCCCAACTGTACGAATGCTTGATCTCTGAATTGTTTTTCCTTGATTTTCGTTACAAGTGAAGATTCTACTCCATTACGCATCACGACATCCCCTTCGTCTGAGGTTGAAAGACAGACCCCAGACTATCCAACTAATAAACCTCCCGAGCCAAAGGCCTCTGACTTGTTTCCAAATGAGCCAAGCTAGCCATGGATTTCTGACTAAGAGCGTCAGCTACCACATTCGCCTTTCCTGGATGGTACAAAATATTCATATCATAATCCCTGAGCAACTCTAACCACCTCCGCAGCCTTAATTTAACTCCCTCTGCTTGAATAAGTATTAAAGACTCTTGTGGTCTGTGAACACGTCCACATGGACCCCTAAAGATAATTCCGCAAGATTTTCAATGCAAACACAACCGCCGTGAGCTCCAAATCATGCGTCGGATAATTCTTTTCGTGATTCTTGAGCTGCCTAGAAGCATATGCTATTACCTTACCACATTGCATCAATACACATCCCAAACGAACCATTCAAGCATCACAATACACCAAAAACTCTTTCGAACCTTTTGGCAAGGTCAACATCAGCGCCATAGTCAATCTTAATTTCAATTCCTTAAAACTCTTTTCACAAGCATCGGACCACTGGAAGTTAACAGCCTTCTGCGTTAGCTTAGTCAATGGGGAGGCGAGGGTAGATATTCCCTCCACAAATCTTCAATAATATCCAGCCAAACGCAAGAAACTGCGAATCTCTGTTTGGGTCGTTGGCCTAGGCCAATCCTTTACAACTGCAATCATTTGGGATCAACCTGAATCCCTTCCCTGGAAACAACATGGCCCAAAAAGGCGACTGATTCTAGCCAAAATTCACATTTTGAAAACTTTTGATACAACTGGTGTTGATGAAGAGTTTGCAGAACTTCCTTAAGGTGAGTAGCATGATCTTCCTAACTTCGCGAATAAACAAGGATGTCTTCAATGAAGACAATCACAAAGGAGTCAAGAAACGGTTTTGATAACCCGATTCATAAGATCCATAAAAGTGGTTGGGGCGTTAGTTAGCCCAAAAGACATTACCAGAAATTCAAAGTGCCCATATTGAGTTCTGAAGGCAGTCTTAGGAATATCCTGCTCCCTGGTCTTTAACTGGTGATACCCGGACCGCAAATCAATCTTTGAGAAGAACCCAACACCTTGCAACTGATCAAACAAATCATCTATCTGAGGCAATGGGTATTTGTTTTTTATGGTGACCCTGTTGAGATGCCGATAATCAATACACATCCGAAACTGGTGCTACCCAAGGCGACACACTTGGCCATATGAAACCCTTTTCTAATAGATCTTTCAATTTCTCGTTTAACTCTATCAATTCTGCTCGCACCATTCGGTAAGGTGGAATAGATATTGGCTGCGTATCTGGTATTACATCAATCCCGAAATCGATCTCTCTATCTGGTGGAATCCTAGGAAGCTCGTCCTGAAATACTTCAAGAAATTCATTCACGACATGCACAAATTCGGGAGCAAGAACCTCTGAAGTGGTGTCCGCAACCCGGGCCAAATGGTAGATGCACCCTTTTCTGATCATTTTATAGGCTTTAAGGTAGGAAATAAATCTACCTCTTGGCACACTATTATTCCCCTCCCACTCGATAACTGATTCTTTAGGAAACTCGAGCCTCATAATTCTGGTTCGGCATTCGAGTTTAGTAAAGCCCGAATAGAGCCAATACATCCCCATAATTACATCAAATCTACCATTTCTATCTTAATAAGATTGTTCGTGGTATCCCGACCACACACCGTGACAACATAATTCCTATAGAGTCGCATGGCCGTAATTGAATCACCAACCGCAATTGACACGGAGAACGGCCCGTGAAGCTGTTCGAGTTCTATAAGAGCATAAACATCATGTGACTGAACAGTCAGAATACCTGTGACAACATCTGGGGAAGCCTCCGCACTTTGGCGACCACTCAAAACATAGAATCGACTGGGTCCCCCTCGACCCCGTGCTCCACCCCTAACTGTACCGCATCCTGCTGGAGCTGGAGGGCGTGCTGAAGATGTAGCGGCTGAAGAGCTTCATGGTTGAGCAGTACCCCTACCCGCGCGCTGAGTGGGTGCACGGTAGTCTCGTTTGATATGTTCTCTCTCTCCACATCTATAGCATACCGTTCGGGGAATCATTCTCACCTGCACCATCAGATAAAGAATTCACGGCCACTCTTGAGGTGGCATTGGCCTCTCGGCCGAGTCGGGCTCTCTTCTTTAGTCCCATTTACTGAAAATTGGAACAATGCACGAGTTAGAGATAGACAACCTCACCTTTCACCACATCGCATGATACAGAGTAACAATGAAAGGGTGTTTTCCTAAATGTCCATGCAGCCCCCTTATTATAGATGTGGTCGACAACACACTAATAAGAAGGGCTCTACTAGACACGACTCTGAGACATCCTAAAACACTTTTAAAACCATAGGCTCTGATACCCATTTTATCATGCCCCAAAACCGGGGGACGAGACCGGCGCCTAACCGCTGATCCCGGTCAAGCGGACCTGGATATCATTTCCTTCCCAACGCATTACCCCGTGTTTACAATATACCTTATTCCACATGAATTAACAATTTAGAGTTTAAACATGAATTTACTACTTGAGTTCATTTCATCATTTATCATTTCAACATTTGATAATCACAAAACATACAATAATTATGATTCGGACCACAATTACTAGTAAAAACATTTACCACCCAAAATACATATATGTACAACCCACATCATGTCTACGGAGCCTCTAAGAGTACTATGGGTTTACACTATACCTTCCGGCAACAAGGCCCGAACTATACCTTAAAAGACATAATATATACAAAAAAAAAATGATGTAGACTACACACGGCCCCGGGAGGAAATGGGGCTCACAGGATATGCTGAAAGTACGAAGGGGAAACACCACTATCGGCGGTCGGAGCTACCTGCTGTGGAACCACCTACATCCATATAAAAGATGTAGAGCCCTCGACAAAAGGGACGTTAGTACCATTTAATAGTACTAGCATGTATGAACTAAGTTTATTCCATGTAGAATCAAACAATACACATTTAGAAATCAATTAGTGTAACCACACAAGAATACAGAAAACCACAAATAAAGATCTCACATTTACTTGTTTCAATTTTCCATCTCTTGCGGCACACAACCCTATCCCACCGTACATTCTCATCTCACCCTTATTACCTCTCCAACCTTATTACTTCGTGTTGCGGCGCAACCCGATCCCACCGTAAAATCACAGTTCACCCTTATTACCTCTCCACCCTTATTACTTTCTGTTGCGGCGTGCAACCTGATCCCACCTTACCACTACATTTCAGAACAACAACCACTAACAATTATATCACAATGATCTTTATCATGAAGAACATAGGTCATATCAACCAATAACTATGTGAAATCAAGGGACAATGATCCTTGCTAATCAGTATTTTATATACGGTGCTGCCACAATCATTTAACTCAATAAAATCAACCCATATTTACTTTCATTATTTACTACACATCATTTAGCACTTAGATAAATTCGACACTTTATTTCATTATCATTTCTTTCATTTTGCAGCACATCCTCTCATGCCGATGTATTCAACATTTTACGAGCATTACACATGGTAGGATAAGCACAAAGAATCACCCTTCATAATCTAAATTAGCATGGTAATTGACTTAAGAAAATCAGATCACAAATTAGTACAACTCGAGATAGCAGGACAAAAAATTTACATATGCTCAAGCAAGAATTTCATACCATGTACTCGGACACCAACAAGGTAACTCTACAAAGATTAAAGTTAGCCATACATAACTTGAATTTTAATTCCCTTTTAATTTTCTACCACAATTCACCGGGCCTTCTAGCACCTTGAATCTAGTTCACAATGTGGCATAATTTAACTTAGAATTAGGAACAATGATCATATCTTGAACTCACTTGATCATTCTATCGAACACTAAGTGTTTCGTTAGGTTGAATGGCCTCTTTTTAGTGAAAGATTACTCTAACCCATTTCCTTTTACTAGATCATGATTAGTTGGTTACATGCATGCAAGACTCCTACCCCCATCTTCATGAACTCACCTAACCATTTTTTATTTTGACATAAATATGGAAATTAAGGTTGATGGGTAGAAGCTTACCCCTTGTACTGAAGAAAATGGGTATCCTACTTATCAATTCCAGGCCTGAGTAGTGATGGAGGAAAAAATTTGATGAAGATGCCACTCTCTCTCTCTAGAACCCACTCTCCCCTCTCTCTCTAATTTATCAGAAAATGAGCTTAAAATTAAAGGGTGAGGTGTTTTAATTAACTAGGGATCGGGTATAAAATTAGAGATTTAACAGTCTCGAAGCAGAAATACGGTCAGGAGTGCGATCGCATTCCTGTCGCATAATTGTCCCTCCCATGGGCCAAAAAGAAAAGTAGACTGCCCAGGTATGCGACCACTATGCGGTCCGCATACCTATTATGCCATCGCATAACTCCCTCCGCAAAATTCAAGGTGCAAGAATGCGACGACTATGCGGCCCGCATTCGTGAAAGGTGATCACATTCTAGGCCGCATAACTGTCCTCAAAATGGACAGCAAACTATCCAGGTATGCGACCACTATGCGGCCCGCATTCGTGAAAGGTGATCACATTCTAGGCCGCATAACTGTCCTCAAAATGGACAGCAAACTATCCAGGTATGCGACCACTATGCGGCCCGCATACCTTATCTGCGATCGCATAGTGGACCGCAGACTTGCGCAAATATGGAAAATCATATCTTTTAAGTTCGGGGGTACTTTTTACTCAAAAAGGGTCCGTTTTAGGAATTTTTACAGTTATAACAACATAGGGACCTATTCGGACATTATTTTTTTGCCATGAATTTTACGCGTCTTTACAAGATTGAGTTATGCGAAGACGATCTTGAATCAATTTAACCTTTTCCAAAGCATCGTAAACCAAGTTTGTACCCAATAGCCTATCCTCACCTGGCTCAAACCAACCCACTAGAGACCGATACCGCCTCCCATACAAAGCTTCATACTAGGCCATCTGAATGCTCGACTGGTAGCTTTTGTTATAGGAAAAACCCACAAGCAGCAAGAAATGATCCCAATGAACCCCACAGCCCATCACACACGGACGGAGCATATCCTCCAACTCAGACTGCCCGTCCGTTTGACAGTGAAATGCCATATTCAACTCCACCCCCGTTCCTAACTCACGTTGTACGGCCCTCCAAAATTTTTAATTTAAATTCCATACCCCGATCAGAGATGATGGATATCGTCATGCCTTGAAGTCGAACAATCTCGCGAATATAAACCTTAACCAGTTGCTCTGAAGAACAAGTAGTCACCACTTGAATGAAATGAGCTGGATTGGTCAACCTATACGCAATCACCCATACTACATCGAACTTCCTCTGATTCCGTGGGAGCCCACCAACAAAATCCATAGTAACCCGCTCCCATTTCCACTCTAGAATCTCTAGCCTCTGCAGCAATCCGCATGGCAACTGATGCTCATACTTCACCTGCTAACAATTTAGGCACCAAGCTACATACTCTACTATGTATTTCTTAATCCTCCCCCACCAATAGTGTTGCCTCGAGTCCTGATATACCTTATCGGCACCCAGATGAATGGAGTTCTAGGAACTGTGATCCTCTTGGAGAATAAAATCACGCAAACCATCTACATTGGGCATACAAATCCTGTCCTGCATCCGTAACACACCGTCATCCTCAATAGTGACCCTTTTGGCATCGTCGTGCTTAACCCTATCTTTGAGGACAAGCAAATGGGGGTCATCATATTGAAGCTCTTTGATACAATGTTAAAGAGAAGAATGAGAAACCACACAAGACAAAACTCGACTCGATTCCAAAACATCCAAGGTAACAAATTTGTTAGCCAAGTCCTGAATATCCAAGGTAATGGCCTCTCCGGTGCTGGTAGATATGCTAAACTGCCGAAGCTCTCCGCCTTTCGACTCAATGCATCTGCCACCACATTGGCCTTCCCAGGATGATATAGTATGGTGATATCATAGTTCTTAAGCAACTGTAACCATCTCCACTAACACAAGTTAAGATCCTTCTGATTGAACAGATGTTGTAGACTCCGGTGGTCGGTATAGACCTCACAAGGGACACCATACAAATAGTGCCTCCAACTCTTCAAGGCATGAACAATAGATGCTAACTCAAAGTCGTTGACAAGATCGTTCTTCTCATGCACCTTCAACTATCTAGACACATAGGCAATCACCCTACTGTCACGCATCAACATCGCGCTGAGACCAATACGCGACGCATCACAGTACACGGTATAAGACCTCGAACCCGTAGGCAACACCAACACTGGGATTGTATTCAAAGTTGTCTTGAGCTTTATAAATCTCTCCTCTTACTTCTCTGTCCACCTGAACGGTGTACCCTTCTAGGTCACTCTACTCATAGGTGCAACAATAGATGAGAAACCCTATATGAATCGGTAGTAATATCCTGCCAAGCCAAGAAAACTCCAAATCTCAATAGCTGAAGGTGGTCTGGGTAACTCAGTACTGCTTCAATCTTCTTCGGATCTACCTTAATTCCCAAACTAGACACGACATGACCCAAAAATGCCACCGAATTAAGCCAGAATTAACAGTTCCAAAATTTTTCATACAACTTCTATTCTATTAAGGTCTGAAGAACAGTCCTCGGGTGCTGCTCATGATCTTCCAGGCTCCGGCAGTACACCAAGATGTTGTCAATGAACACAATGATGAATGAGCTAAGATAGGGCTGGAATACAGAGTTCATCAAGTGCACGAATGTTGCTGCGGTGTTGTTAAGTCCAAATGAAATCACAAGAAGCTTGTAACAACCATACCAGTCTTGAAGGTAGTCATTGAAATATCCAACTCTCGAATCTTCAACTGATGATAGCCTGACCGAAAATCAATCTTTGAGACCACTTTGGCACCTTGTAGCTGATCTGATAAGTCATCAATGCGTGGTAATGGATACTTGTTCTTTACTGTAACCTTGTTCAACTGGCGATAATCAATAAACAAGCGCATATAACCATCTTTCTTCCTTACAAAAAAGACCGGAGCACCACAAGGTGATACACTGCGTCGGATGAAACCCTTATTAAGCAATTCATGCAACTGCTCCTTTAACTCCTTCAGCTCTTCTGGGGCCATAAGATATTGTGGAATAGAAATGGCCCGAGTGCCTGGTAACAAACCAATACCAAAATCAATATCAATGTTAGGCGGCATGCTTGGAATATCCATTGGAAACACATCTGGATAATCCTTCACTACCGGAACCGACTCATCGGTAGGAGTATCAACACTGACATCTCTCACAAAGGCTAGATATGCCTCACACCCCTTCCCAACCATCCTATGTGCTTAAAGGAAAGACACCACTCTGCTATGAACATAATCTAAAGTACCACTCCACTGCAACTGCAGAAAACATAGAATAGCCAATGTCACCGTCTTGGTGTGACAATCGAGAATATCATGATAGGGTGCCAACCAGTCCATGCCCAAAATACCATACAAATCTACCATATTGAGCAGCAATAGGTTGACTGTAGTCTCAAAACCACCAAGAACAACTAAACACGACCGATACCTACGGTCAACAACAATGAAATCTCCCACAGGCGTGGACACATAGACAAGAGAACTCAAAAAATCAAGAGATATACCCAAATATGGAGCAAATTAAGCTGATACATAGGAATAAGTACATCCTGGATCAAATAAGAATGATGAGACCGGAACAATACATGTGATAACTTAGTCGGTAAGCCACCTATGTCCTAGTAGGAAGAGCATAACATATGGCATGGCCCCCCCTCCAGGGAGACCTCTACCTGCCTGACCTCAACCTCTAGCTGGATGTGCAGGTGGAGTGATGTAACCACTGTCTGAGAACACTGACGGGCCTATGGAAAACGTGGGGCCTAAGTAGTCTTTGGAGGTGCACCCCTCCTGAGTCTGGGCCAGTCCCTCATCATATGATGAGTGTCAGTACACTCAAAACAAGCTCTCAAAGGACGTGGCTGCTGGAACAGGCTGGAGCCTTATCGGCCGGTCTAACCGCTGAATGCACCCCATGCAGGAAATGCACTACACACTTTCAATACATAATGGTCAACTTGAGGCCTGGGAGTAGACGAAATTCCATTGGAAGCTGGAAGTGCTGAATGAACAGGACAACTCACATAGCCTCTACCATGCCAGGCTGCAACTGGGGCTCGAGCACCATTACGTGTGCCAGAATCTTGAGGCCTCTTGGCCTCCCTCTCATCTCTCTCCCGGGCCCACATACTCTCCAATCTCATAGGGATTTCAAATACCTGCTGGTATGGGATGTCCATCTCCAGCTCTCGATCTATACTGCATATGATACAAGGGTTGAGCCCCTCGATAAATTTATCGACTCGTTCACTGCCAGTGGAGACTAAAGCAGGTGCATGTCTTGACAAATCACTGAACTTGACTGCATACTCTGATACGGTCATAGCATTGTGGTGCAATTGCTCAGACTCTGCACTTCATGCTTCCCTAATACTTTGGGGAACAAACTCCCTCATGAATATCTCCAAGAACCGAGCCCAGGTGAATGAAGTTACCTCGTCCGGACTACCCAACTCATACGCTCTCCACCACTGATAAGTTGCTCCCTTAAGCCGGAACGTAAAGGAAACAGCCCCACTCAACTCCCTAATACCCATAGTACGGAGGATACAGTGGCCTCCTCAAGAAAAAGCTAGTCATCCTCTAAAGCCAAACCACTGAAAGTAGGAGCGTACTATTTCTTGTAATTCTCGAGCCTGAGCTGCCCCCCTGAGAAGCTGCTGCCCTAACCTCAGGCTAAACTTGGAAAACCGGCTACACTGGTATGACCTCTAAGACCTAGTCAACCAAGACCCGCTACTCCGGGTACGGGCGGCGGAACTTATGCTCCTCTCCCGACCTGAGATGTTGCACGAGGAAGTGGAATCAACCCCGCCTGTAACATGTTCCCGTCCTTGGCCTTTGCCCCGACCCCGACCTCTAGCTACTCTAGTAGGCGGTGCAAGTGTTTGATCATCAGATCTAGTTGTGCGTGTCCTCACAATTTGTGAGAGAATATAAAGACAAATATTTAGAATTATAAATTGAACAAATTCATACGATAAGGAATCAAAGAAGTGAAACTTTTCCTAACAATTCCATATCCTTCCAAAGGTGAGTACAGACGTCTCTGTACCGGTCCATGAGACTCTACTAAAATTTCTTGTGACTCATAACACCCATGAACCTAGAGTTGTGATATCAATTTGTCACGATCTGAATTTCGCTTTATAGGATTTCGTGATCACACCTAGTCTCTAAGACTAGGTAAACCTAACAAACATGCAAAATATAACTGAAATAGTAAATAAATTCTCAAATACTCAACATCTATATAGAATAAACTTTGCTGCTCAACATATACAATTTCCCCAAAACATGATGATATCGAGACACAAGCTCTACAATAGTATCATAGTCATTCCAATACAACTGTAACTAGTGAAAGAAGAAAAACATAAAAGTAGATAAAAGGGTTACTACGAGGCTTGCAAATGCTGACAGTTGTACCTTGAACTCTCCACGTACGGACTCAACTCACTGATGCATGGTTTGGTAGGAAGTACCTGGATCTACACAAAAAGATGTGCAGAAGTGTAGCACGAGTATGCCATAATGGTACCCAGTAAGTGCCAAGCCTAACCTTGGTAGAGTAGTAACAAGGTCATGTCAAGGCCCTATTGGAATAAATAACAAAGGAAACTGTACAAGTGTATGACAATATAGTAATGAAAGCAATGAAATTGAAACAATAATAACATATCAAGGTTAGCTACACAGAACTGAAGCAAATAATGCAACACAGAGAAGAAAATGAATGATATGCTAAGGAAACAAAACAACCAAAGACAAGTGTAGAAATAGGGAAATACCAACAAGAGTCACTACCGAGGTACCACCTCGTAGTCTCAAATAACAAGAATAAATCACAATCATTTCTTATATCACCACGGGATCCTTGCATTTAGTTTTATAAATCATTTTCCCGAAATAGCATCCCGCATTTTAGCCCACCTTATCACACCGCATGTCTTCTAATAGTTCCCCTACTAGCCACGCGTATCAAGCCCACCTTATCTCACATCATGTGTTTCAACCACCAAACCTTATGCCACCGCATGTGTATCAATATCATAACATATCACATATCGTACCTAAAGTGCCCAATATCACGACTTTCTACAGAAACCAACAATAATATTGTTTTCACAATAAAGAGCCCATGGCTCAACGTACACAAGAGTCTCAACAATAATAACATGTAGTGAATAACTCAACAAGAAAAGTATTTCAAGACTTAACACTTTTCCTCAATGTGAATCACGACCTTTATAGCTCAATACCAATTTGAACAATAAGATATTCAAAGAATAACAAATTCAAGTAAATATTTCAACGGGTAAATAATGAATACAAAATAAAAGAAACAAGAACTTTAACTAAACATGTAGAGCAATTAGCAAGTACGAGATAAGACAAGTAGAACATGTAAAAATAGACTGATAACGATTAATATAACATGTTAAGTTAACTCATTTAAGTCATGAAAGGAAACTATATAGCTCAAATCGGTAAATTTTCACATTTATCCCGTGTACACACTCGTCACCTTGCATAAACGGCTTCTACACATCATAATTATCACAAAACAACACCAATCTTAAGTGGTATTCCCCCCCTCCCCACAAAGTTGGGCAAGATACTTACCTCAAAACACGCTAACTCAATCCACTAGTAAGACATTCCTTCGATTATCCAACTCCGAACGACTCAAATCTTGCAAAAAAAACTTCATACAATAAATATAAACTATAGGAAGATATTTCAAATAATAGACTTCTGATCTTTGCAAAGAAATAAAAACTCAAACTCAAAAATTCAACTCGGACCCGCGTCTCGAAACCCGACAAATTACAAAATCTGAACACCCACTCGAGAACGAGTCCAACCATACAAGAATTACTTAAAATCGACCTCAAATTGCCTTTCAAAACTCTTTAATTTAGGAAGTTTTTACCAGTTTTCCTAAAATTTCAAACTCAAATTATCATCTGAGTGATTATAGTTTTAAATAATAATCTGCTGCCCAATGATTTCTTCTTCGTGAACGCGGAAGGTGCCTCGCGATCGCGAAACACAAAAATATTCATGCCCAATTTCCTCTTATGTGAACGCGAGAACCCACTCGCAATCGCGATGACCAAACGATCCCAAGCTATGCGAATGCGTAGACCATACGCGTGAGGCCACCACCATCCTGCCGCACTTCTTCGTCAATGCGTGACTTCTTCACGAACGCTAAGAATAAACGTCATTGGCCTCCCAGATATCATGCGTGAACGTGAGACCTATCTCGCAAACGCGATGAAGAAAACCAGACATCAAAAAATTCAGCAGCTTCAGCAATTTTCAAGGTTCCGAAATGCGTCGAACATGGTCCAAATCACACACGAGGCCCCTAGGACCTCAACCAAACATACCAACAAGACCTAAAATATCATACAAACACACTTGAAGAATCAAATCACATAAGACAACACTAGAACTACGAATCACGCATCGATTCAAGTGTAACAAACTTATGAACTTCCGAATTTCAAAACTAATACCGGTTCATTCCAAAACAACTCCAATTGACTTCAAATTTTGCAGATAATTCATAAATGAAGTGACATGACAGACCTGTTCCAACTTCCAGAATCAAAATTCGACGTCGATATCAATAAAGTCAACTCCTGATTAAACTTTCTATCTTTCGCCAATTCACGCTGAAATAACCTATAGACCTCCAAACTAACATCCGCACACGCTTCTTAGTCTAAAATAACCATATAGAGCTATTGGAACCGTCAAAACTCCATTCCGGAGTCATCTACAAAAATGTCAAACTACTGCCAACTCTTTCAACTTAAACCTCCAACTTAGGGATTGTGTGTCCCATTTCACTCCGAAATGCACCTGAAACCAAAAACAAACACTTCGAAAAGTCACATGACCACAACATAACATAGAGGAGAAAATAAATAGGAAATTAGGGCTCAAATACTGAAAAGGACCGGTCGTGTCGTTACATATTGATAGACTAACACAAGTAAGAATAAATTGACTATGAGAATTAGAACATGATATGACAGCTCAATTAAAACGTAGAATAAGTCTAAGTATCCAGAACCAGTCAAATACCATATACAACCCATGTAGCCACAAGTCACCTTGTGTACACGGCATTCACATAGCACGAATGACACAATCAATACCAAATCCTAAGGGGTAGTTCCCCCCACAAAGTTAGGCAAGATACTTACATCAACTAGGCCAATTCAACCCTCAAAAATATCTTTTCCCATAAAATTCGCCTCGACACGGCTCAAATCTAACCAAAATCGACTTAATATCACCAAACAATGCAATAGAAATCAATTACAAATAGATAAAGCCACCACCTTTTTACATTTTCTAAAAAGTCAGCAAAACTCAAACCGAGGTCCGCTCGGTCAAAACCCAGGTCCAATGGAATATTCCGTCTACCCATCACCCCACGAGTTCATATATGTTATTAGTTTCAAACTTCGAGTCCAAATTGACTCTCAAAACTCGAATTCATATTTTTAAAAACTTGACAAAGTTTCACAAATTTTAACTTTGATTCAAATGATTTTAATATCAAAATTGATGGAATATGATTAGAAATAGATTAGAATCACTTATCCAAAGTTTGTAGATGAAAATCCTCTCTCCAAATCCCATCCTACCGAATCTAGGGTTCTTAAATGAGATAATGTGAGATGAAATCCTGATTTCCAGCCATTTTTTCAGGTGCTGATGTCGCAATTGCGACATGGGGTCGCAATTATGAAGTATATCTCACAAATGCGGCCGCTGTCAGTGTTTAACAAAAGAACTAATCCTTTGACCAAAGCTTTTTTTAGGATTAACACGGGTTTCTGATAACCAAGGTAAGACTGATTACTGGAAGTAATTACATAAAGAAAAATCAATGAGATGCACGAAAAGTAAAGTGTATTGCAGTAGCAGTTCGGATGTCCTTTACAGATTATATTTTACTCCCTTATATAGGGAATTTTCTAATATAACTTCTGCCCTTTTTACGTGATTTAGCGTTAATGACTAATTATGTCATAAATGTAATGTTATAATGAGTAAACGTAAATGTTGCATGAATGTTGTGTAACTTGTGGATCACTAATTGAAGATCTACGTATCTGCCCTTTGTTCCGCCCAGATACACTTTGACCGTGTCCCTTCATCTTCTCAATAAGGTTAAGACTTCCGTAGCTAATTAATCTGTGGGTGTGATTTGTCGTGCCTCTTTGCCTCATACCTCTGCATAGAGTCCCGTCCAGTTGTCGTGTCCTTATTTCTCCACGTAGACTGCTTAGTCATCAAGATTTATCACACGTGTGAAGCTCTTTTTTACCAATACAGATAGTCCCCCCACTTACCATATATTTATCGATTAATATTTGGTAAGTGGATACTTATTTATGGCAGGAATATTTTGTCGCTGCTTCACTCGAATCATTGAATCATTTTCTGAACGTAGGCGTCGCTTGTGACTCATTTAATGATTACTCCACATGGCATCCTTTGATAGGGATATTCAGGCCCTTAGAGATCAACTTTCTTCATTGTCGTCTCTTGACAGTGCTGACAAGTACCCTACCCAACTCACTGAAGTTTTAATTCCTCTTATACACAGGGAATGTTATTGGAGTTTTGATTTTCCTGTAATCGTTCCAAACAGTAATTAAAGAATAACGTCTTACAAGACGAGGCATTTTTTTTAATACCTATCCCTTTACATTCGGGTTTAAGCCTCCAATTTACCCGGTTATCATCGAGTTCTGTCGATTTTTCAAAATTTTCTCAGGACAAGTCGGTCCTCTTGTATGGTGAGTCATTGCATGTTTTAGATACTTGGCTACCTTAGTTTCGATCTCCTTTACCTTCGATACGTTGTTGTGCCTATGGTTGGCTTAGAAGGTGAAGAAAATATTCCCTTACCTGAGAAGTGGAATCGTGCACGTGAGTACATTTTAGCTCACATTCCTTGCTTTTTGCTTTAGATGTTTTACTAACACCGTAGATGTTTCTTCTTTTTTCATAAATCATGGGAACCATTTAGAATGTCTCCGGTTTCAGAGATTGGGTAGAAAAGCTTTTGTTAATCGCTCCATTGGAAGAACGTTCATGGAAGTACCTCTCTGAGAGGTTTGGTTGGAGAGTTAAGACTCATGGTAAGTGAAGCTTTTGTTTGTACTTTTTTCTCGCTTTGAGAATTATTTAATCCTTTCCTTTTGACAGGGTTTCCTGCTCGTGGAGTTTCTGTATACGCGTATGTTCCTAAGTTATCCCTGGCTCAGGCCCAGGAGATCATTTCCGGCTCTTCTTGTTCAAAGAGAAGAGCAGGTGGGTCAAGGACCTCGGAAGAAGAGGAGGATGAACAGGGCTTTTTAATCCATAGGTCACGCAGAAGCAAGGTGGTCTCATACGACGAGTCTACATCTGTGATTGGTCCTTTTGTACCTGAAGTTGAATTTTCTGCCCTTGAGGATGCCTCTCCCTCTCTCGTGCGTGATTCTGTTGATTATTTATTCCAGGAAAGCTTTGGTCCTATTACTGATGAAGCTCCCCTGGTTGTTTTCTCTCCTTCTCTTAGATAACTCCCCTCCACTGTTCCAGTTATTTATCTTGCCCCCGTGTCTATTCTTGCTCCTGTTCTTGCTCCCTCTCCCGTGGCTTTTTCGGCTCGTCAGACTTCCTTGCCCGTGGCTGATACATATGTTCCTGCTTCGGTGCCTTCTGTTTCAGAAGTAAGGTCTTCCAGCAGGGATATGAGGCAGGTGATGATAGAAGTTCCGGAAGAGGGTAGCCTCCTTAAAAAGTCTGGCCAGCCTAATGTGTGGTTGAAATTGTTGATAGGTCCGACAGAGAGAGCAAAGCTTGATAGCCACAGTTCCCTTACATGGGATAATGAGATCGTGCATACTTCTTTAAAGGTAGAATGTATTTTCTTTCATTCATTATTTTATGTGTATTTACCATGTCGAATTGGATTTTTTTTGCAGATCAATTTTATAGGGACGGAGTTTATGAAGAGGGTTTCTAACACGGAGCAGGAATTTAAGGAATGTCATGCTGAAGCAGACAACTGGAAGGAGCAATATGAAAGCTTAAGGCTCGACATTGAGGCCATAGAAGAAGAAAAATGTACCTTGGAACAGCAAGTAAGAGTCATGACGGCAGAGTTGGCCATGGAGAACGCATCTTCTGATCAGGCGGGAAAAGACAAGAACGCCCTTGAATCCTCTTTCGCGGAGTAGTTGTCTCGTGCCTCTGTAGAAATTAGGAATTTTGAAGGCCTTGTTGTACCAAAAGGAAGAGTATTCAGGCGAGCTTGTGCAATCACTTACTCAGACCCAGGAAGATCTCCGCAACTCTTTAGAAAAAGTCCAATTCCTGGAAAGGTCTCTCGCTCCTTTAAGGGTCTCCAAAGATGCTGGTGTGGCCGAGAGGGACAAGGTAAGAGTTGAGGTTATGCTATGGGAGAAAGATTATGAAGCTCCTGAAGATAGGACAGTCATCGATGTTAGTTGGGCGTACATGAACTCTCGCCTCGACACATTGATTGAAATGAGCCGACAGGGTTTTGACCTTAATGCTGAAATTGCAAAAATCAAGGAGTCCATTGAGAAGGCTCAACAAGGTCAGAATCTCTCTTAACCTGAAGGTGAGGCTCCTGCTGCTCGAGTCTCTTCTTCCCAAGTCGCTCCTGCTCCTTCTTCTAGTGAAGTCAACCCCCCTCCTGATGAAATTTAAGAAGTTGGTTCCTCCATTTTTTTTTTTCTTTCATTGTCTCAATTGGTGGTTACCCCCAGTCCCATCGGGGGTAAATTTGAATCTCTTAAAGTCCCCAAAGGACAACTTAGGGGCACCTTAATGTATAAAAATTCTATATAGATAAGTATAAGTTAGTACTTAGTTTTTACTTAGCCGTTTTAATATATTAATGCAAGTATGACTTTTGTTTTACGTTAAGTTTCTGTTTCACTCTTTTAGTCTATTGCATTCTTTATTTTTCGAGGTTATAGTTTTACCTCTGTATTTTGCATATAAAATGCTTTAGATTACTCGCACCTTTTCGTAATAGGCACGATGTCATATAAAATGTGTGCCTTTTTGTAGTAGTTATAATTTATGAAAGAGGGCCATGTTTGATCAACACTTACTGAAGGAGACGTCTCAACTTCATAATGGTTTAATAATGCAATAGAGTGATATGAATTTTTCACATGTTTAAGAATGTTTCTGAGGAAAGTATTTCGTTTGAACTTTCACGATATTTTACATGTGTTTGATTATCGTCTAAAACTCATGTTGCAATTGTTTTCTTTTGACATATTTGATATACACTTGTATTTCGTAACTATTTTTCGTATGTAACATTTTCTTTGAGTTAATACAAGAGAGAAACTGTTTTTCGTTCGTAACAGTTTTTATTCAAGTTGGGGTTTTCACCCGTAACTATTTTTGTTGACAATAGTTTTCAATACGCATGAGGGAAATGCTCTTACATCCGTAACTGTTTTATTTGATAACAATTCTTTTAACAAGTACAAGGATTTTGATCTTTCATCCGTAACAGTTTTATTTGATAAAAAATTTCTATATGACTACAAAGATTACGTAACTATTTTTAGTTACAACAGTTTTGAATAAGTACAATGATGATGATCTTTTATCCATAACTGGTTTTTGTTACAATAGCCTTTCTTTTGAATAAGTACAAAGATGCACATTTCTTCCTCGTAGCTAACATTTTGCCTTTTAAACTGAACATATTCGAAGGCTTTTTGGATTTGACTTTGTGTTTGAGTCTTTAGCTCTTTCGATTTTGCTCGTATCACTTGACTTGTTGGGTAGATGCATCTTCAGGCTCGAGCTTTGACTTTTTGATAGTCTATTTTACCTTCGTCTTTGCCTTCCATATTGTATAGTCCCCCAAGTGTTTAATCTTTGAAGAATGAAATCTCGAGCACTTGACTATTCCTTCCTTGTGGTCCTTTTCCTTAAAAGGAAAAATACGGGACTCGAAGGTATAAAGTTTTTAGATGGTGACTGCTTAACCCTTTAAATCGTCCATCAGAAAGTGTAACCCTATACCGGGAATTCAGTTACTACCTCGCGTCTTTTCAGGTCTAATATAATCATCTGGTGATGGGTTAGATTTATGCCTGTCATCTAAAAAGGTTAGTAAAATTTTAAATGTTCAAAATAAAATTGAACGTGTGATACCTGACCGGGGGTACTTCTTTTCCATAGAATTACTACTTCTTCATGTGGATGGAATTCTAACTTGTTTGTAGGATTCTGTCGTCCATAGCTTCCAGCTCGTAGGTGCCCTTCCCAACTATGCCTCGGACTTTATAGGATCCTTCCCAGTTTGGACTTAGCTTTCCTGCGCCTGTTTCTTTCGTTGATTGGAAGACTTTTTTTGAGGACGAAGCCCCCAATCTTGAAGTATCTGAGATGAGCTTTACGGTTGTAATAACGCTCTACGAATTTTTTTTGGGATGCCATCCGTATTAGTGTTGCTTCTCTCCGTGGTTCGAGCAGGTCCAGATTGGTCTTCAATTAGTTGTTGTTTGCTTCCTCCGTGGCTATTGTAAACCTTATGCTTTGTTCGCCAATCTCCATAGGTATTAAGGCTTATGAGCCATAGACAAGTGCGAACGGAGTTTCTCACGTGGCTGTTTTTGAAGTTGTTTTGTATGCCTATATTACCGCTGGTAACTCATCAGGCCAATTTTATTTGGCCTTATCTAGCCGCTTCTTTAGATTGTTGATGATGACTTTATTCATTGACTCAGCTTGACCATTAGCCACGGGGTGGTATGACGTTGAAGTGATCCGTTTGACTTTCCAAAGCGGCATATTATGTTTCTCCATAAGCGGCTTTTAACTTCCTTTTCTCGAACTTGTATGAATGCTTCTGCCTCTACCCATTTTGTAAAATAGTCGGTTAGCACGAGTAAAATTGTGCCTGTCCTTTAGTTGTTGGAAGATGTCCCACTATGTCCATACCCCATTTCATGAAGGGCCATGGGGATATTACTGGATGCAATAATTCCGCTAGTCGATGCATGTTATTGTCAAACATTTGGCATCTGTCGCATTTGGATACGAAGTTCTCGGCCTCTTCTTCCATCTTAGGCCAATAGTATCAAGCTCTGATTAGGGTTTTTACCAAGGATCTCGCCCCTAAGTTATTTCCACAGTGTCCGTCATGGACTTCTTTCATCACGAACTCTTTTTGGTTAGGTCTGAGGCATTTTGCTAGGGTCCCTGCGAACATCTTGTGATATAATAGTTGCGAATGAGCGGTACCGTGCAACTTTGCGACGAAGTGCTTGAGCTCTTTTCTTGTCTTCAGGTACGGTTCCATTCTGCAAAAATTTAAGATTTCGTTTCTCCAATCCCATGTTAAATTGTTGAAAGTTACCTCATTTTTGTCATGGTCGATCGCTGAATGGAATAGATGAACGACAATTGCGTTGTCTTTGTTTGTTACTTCCGTGACTGCTGCGAGGTTAGCTAATGCATCTGCTTCTGCATTTTCCTCTCTAGGTATTTGTATTACCTTTCATGTTTTGAATTGTCTCACGAGCTCTCGTTCCTTTTCCAGATATTTTTGCATCCGAGTCTCTCGAGCGATGTAAATCCCCTGCATCTGGTTTACTACCAGTTGGGAGTCGCTTTTGATTACGATTTTTTCGATTGAAAGTTCTCGTGAGAGTTCTAGTCCTGTAATGACAACTTCGTACTCTACTTCATTGTTAGTTATAGGATAACATTTGATAGCCTGTCGTGCCTTTTCACCCGTGGGTGACATTAAGACTATGCCTAAGCCGGCATCTTTTATATTGGAAAACCCATCGGTAAATAGGGTCCCTAGACCCGGATTATCACCGTTAAAGAGTTTTAACTCTTTTTCAACTTCAGGGACAACGCTATTACTAAAGTCATCGACAAAATCAGCTAAGAACTGAGACTTGATTGCAGTCCTACGCTGATATATTATTTCATGCTCACTTAATTCTATGGCCCACTTGGCTAATCTTCCTGATAGTTCTTGTTTATGCAATATGTTTCTTAATGGATACGAGGTCAGAACTGTGATTGGATGACATTGAAAGTATGGCCTTAATTTTCTAGATGCCATGATTATAGCTAAGGCTAGCTTTTCTAGCTGTGGATATCTAGTTTCACCATCTAGTAATGTCTTGCTTACATAATAAATAGGAGATTGTTTACCTTTATTCTCCCTTACCAATATTGCACTTACAACAACTTCTGAGACGGCAAGTTAGATTTATAGCCTCTCCCCCTCCTTTGGCTTCGACAACAATGAAAGTTTTTATAGATAATTCCTTAGGTCTTTGGGAGCCTGTTGACATTCTTCGGTCCATTCGAACCGATTTTTCTTTTTGAGAACTGCAAATAATTTAAAACTTTTCTCGGAAGATTTGGAAATAAATCTTCCTAAGGCTTCAATTTTTCTCGTTAGTCTTTGAACTTCTTTTTTTTATAATTACATCATGTATTTCTTCTATAGCTTTAATTTGATCAGGATTTACCTCTATTCCCATGTTTGATACAAGGAAACCCAAGAATTTACCTGATTCTACGCTAAACGTGCATTTTTCTGGATTCAGCTTCATATTATACCTGCGTAAAATGTCAAAAGTAATAGAGAGGTGTTAGAAATGGTCTTCCGCCCAAGTTGATTTTACCAGCATGTCATCGATGTAAACTTCCATCATTTTTCCTAGATGTTCCTGGAACATCTTGGTCACTAGCCTTTGATAGGTGGCTCCAGCGTTTTTTAAGCCAAAAGACATGACTTTATAACAATAAGTCTCCATGTTTGTAATAAAGGAGGTTTTTCCTCGTCTGCGGGATCCATTTTAAACTGATTATAACCAAAATACGCATCTAGAAATCTTAACAATTCATGACCTGTGGTGGCATCAATCATTTGATCTATATGTGCTAATGGGAATGAATCGTTGGGGCATGCTTTATTTAAGTCAGTATAATCTAAGCATACTCTCCATTTGCCATTTTTTTAGGTACTACCACAGTGTTAGCTAGCCAGTTAGGGTATGTTACCTCTCGTATCGAACAAATTTTCAAGAGTTTCTGTACCTCTTCGTCAATCATTTGGTTCTTGAATGGTTCTTGCTTTCTTTTCTTTTGCTTAACAGTTACGAAGGATGGATCTTCATTTAGTTTTTGAGTCATCTCTTCTAGTGGGATACCTGTCATATCTGAGTGGGACCACGCAAAGCAATCTGTGTTAGACTTTAAATAATCAATTAACTTACCTCTTCGACCGGGGCTCAGCCTCGTGCCTATATACACTTTCTTTTCAGGTTTTTGTTCAAACAATGGAACAACTTCGAGCTCTTCCGTAGTAGTTTTGATGTGCTCGTCTTCCTCCGGTTCATCAATCATGTCCGGTCTGGAATCTACATCCGTGTGTCTAATGCATCTTTCGTGGTGACTTGATTCACCTTCTCGTGAGTATCTTCTTTCGTATATGTTTGAACACTTACTTCTTTCGTACCTATTTGGTCAATGGCTATATCCGTACCGGCTTGGTCGGTGTTACCTGCTTGGGAGATTCCCTTATATTTTGATTCTTCCACCTCTACTTTTTTTTGTAGTGTACCACGAAATTTATATTTCTCGCAGTTTGCTGATCGCCTCTAACTTGCCAAATCCCCCATTCGGAGGGGAATTTAATTACCTAATGCAAGGTGGATGGTATTTCTTTCATGTCGTGGATCCATGGCCTTCCCATGATTACGTTATAAGCCATGTTAGTATCGATGACTTGGAACCTGGTATTTTTTATTACTCCCTCAGCATAAGTGATAAGTTCAATTTCACCTTTTGTTATAACCGTAGAGTTATCAAACCCTAATATGGCTCGTTCCTTTGGGATTACTTGATTCCCCAATACCATTTCTTCCACGACTCTTAGAAAAATGATATTTACTGAACTACCTGGATCAATCAACACTCTTTTTACGTTAGTGTCGTGAATAAGTAAGGATATTACCACAACATCGTTGTGAGGAAGCATTAATCTGCCAATGTCTGCATCATCGAAGGTTATATCGTCTGCTTCCATATTTTCACGAACCTGCTTTCCGTGTGTAATTGTGAACTTCGTGGCCGCTTTGCAGACCACTCCGTTTACTTCTTCACCTCCGTGTATCACGTTGACGATTCATTTTTGAGATGGTGGTTTTGGGGGCTCCTACATGTTCTTCATGTATACCTGTTTACCTTTTTCACTAAACAATTCTATTAAATAGCCCTGTTTCAATAATTGTTCTACCTCACCTTGCAAAAATCTACAATCTGCAGTTCTGTGTTTATGATCATTATGGAATTCACACCAGAAATATGGATTCCTCTTATTCGGGTTTTACCTCATTTCTTTGGGCCATCGAACCTTATCACCCATATTTCTTAATACTGAAATTAGTTCAGAGGTACTTACATCGAAGGTGTAATCCCCAATTCGTGCATTACCTCTAGGTCGTTCATCTCGATCATTTATGGATCTAGATGAGGAGGAGCCCACATCTCTAGTTGGTGGTCTATAATTTGACCTGGTGTTTTTGAACCTGGGTCGATTTTCACGTCCCGATGGTCCCAAGTAAGGATCGTACATGTTTTTACCAGATCTCCTGTTTGATTAAGAACGTCTGGATCTGGTATGATCTTCATCTTTCGAACGAGCAATGATATCTTCTTCTATTTGATGTTTAGTATTGTACCTGTTATAAACATCGCTCCACGTTGTAGCTGGCAATTATCTCAAGCTTTCTTCGAGTTTCCTCGTGGCTTCTGAGTTTTTTTCATTTATATTACTTGCAAATGCCATGGCTGCCCAATTATCAGGCACCCTTGGTAGTAGCATTCTTACCCGTTAAAATCTGTCTACAAATTCACGAAGTAATTCCGTGTCTTCTTGTTTTATTTTAAAGATGTCCTCCATACTTTTCTCGACTTTTTGCGCACCGGAGTGTGCCTTTATGAAAGAATCTGCAAGGTCAACAAAGGTTAGCCTTTTTTATAAGTGTTTCTCCAAACTTTTTAACTAGGACAACTCAATTTCTTGTTTTGTTAAGTCCTTGCCCTTCACTCTAGTGGTAAAAGCAGTCACATGGTCGCGTGGGTCGGTTGTCCCGTCATACTTAGGAACGTCAGACAGTTTAAACATCTTGGGAATAGGTACGGGTGCTGCGCTTGGTATCCAAGGTTGTTGAGAATATCAACCAACGTCAATTCCTTTGATAACATGTGGTACTCCAGGAATTTGTTCGATTCGATTGTTTTGTTCCTTCACTTGTTTCTGCAAAGTTAGTAATAAAGTATGTAATTAAGAATTATTAGACATACCTGGTCTCGCTTCGAGAGATTCATTAGGAGTATCTCCCCTTCCTGATTGTACCAACCCAGACTGAGGATTTACCAAGATGATGGTATTATTGGGGGGGTGGTGTCAGTGGCGCAGGAGACGCTGCTGGTAATCCCCTCGCAAATTCTTGCGAAGCCTGGCTCACATACTCTACAATCATTTGCTTTACCCGATCTTGTTCTACTGTTTGTTCAATGTTATCGTTGTTGTTATTGGATCTTTCTGGGGATTGTTCCCTTGAACCACGTGGGGGTCCTGAAGGTGATGGAACTGGGGTTCCTTTCCTCTACTGGTTGTTTTCATTTGAGTTCGACATAGTTTAGAGGATATCGCTTGAAAAGCAAACAAAGATTATCAGATTCCAGTTAACGGAACCAATTGATAATCTGATAATCTTTGTTTGCTTTTCAAGAGATATCCTCTGAACTATATTGAACTCCAACGACAACAACCAGCAGAGGTCGCAATTTCAACTATGGCTCATACCATGCCTCTTTGAATCATACCTCTTCATAGAGTCTCGCCCAGGTGTCGTGCCTTCGTTGTTCCACGTAGACCGTTGAGTCATCAAGATTTATCACACATGTGAAGCTCTTTTTTACCAATACAGTCATTCCTATGAGAAGGTCGCAATTGCGACTATGGCTTCCGCATTAGCGAAGCCTGTCTACATTGCAAATGCGACTACTTTGTTGCAAATGCGAATCAGCCCTCTACCTGATTTTCTTTGCAATTGCGAGCCAGGTATCGCAATTTCACCCCCTGCTAAGCTCGCAATTGCGAACGTGGTGTTCGCAAATACGATACCTGAAGCATCAGCACACCTGATTCGCCAATTTTAATTCAAACCTTCTAAAACATGTCTGATACTCATTCGAGCCATCGGGGCTCCAAACCAAATATCAACACAAGTCTAATAACATCATACGAACTCTCTCACACGATCAAAATACAAAAATAATTTCTAAAACCATAAATCGAACACCAAAATGTATGAATTTCAAAGTAAAGTTCAAGAATCTCTAGAATTACAACTAAACGTCTGAATCTAGTCAAATTAACTCCAAATGATACCATATTTTGTAGAAAAGTTATGAATAGAATAACAGACCTATCCCAAGTCCCAAAATAAAATTTCAAACTCGATAGCTAAAATTCAATCTGTGGTCATGCGTTTCAACTACAAATTGCCAGATTTCGGCACAACAACACAAATCAACCTTCGAACATCCAAAATTATGATGAAAAGCTACCAGAGCCATCAAAACAGCGTTCCGAGGTTTTTTTCACAAATGTCACAGTTTGATAACTATTTCTAATCTAGGCTTCTAAGTCAAGAATCAAAGGGTCCAAATAAACCCGAAAGAATCCAGGAACGAAACTAACCAACCTCTCAAGTCATAAAACGAGACACACATGTGTGAAGCAGAAAAATGGGCAACAGGGTGCAATTACACAAAATGACTGATTGGGTCATTACGTTCTCCCCCTCTTAAAACAAACGTTCGTCCTGAACGTGCATAAGGACATACCTGAATTGATGAATAGCTGAGGATAACGACTCCACATGTTGTGTTGGATCTCCCAGGTCACCTCCTCGACTGGATGAACCATCCATTAAAACTTCACTGAAGCAATGTTCTTTGTTACAAATACACGTCTTACCTTGTTTCTATGTCACGACCCCAATTTCTCTTCATAGGATGTGGTGATTGTAACGACCCGACAGGTCGTTTCGACAGTTTAGCCCTATTTTATCCTAATCCTGCTTCATTCTCATTTGGTTCAGCTCTTTAGAGGTGCGTTGGGCTGATTGGTTAGTGTTCGGATTGGTTGTGGTGAGAAATGAGACACTTAGTCTCTTTGATTGGTGATTTAGTTGGAAAAGTCAACCAAAAGTTGACTTGTAGGTAAATGATCTAGGAATGTGGTTTTTGTGGCTCAGATAGCTTTATTAGGTGATGTGGAACTTAGGAGTGTGTTCAGAATATCATTCAGAGCTCCAGAGTAGAATTAGGCTTGGATTGGCGGAATTGGATTTTTGGCAATTTCTGGTCGGTAGTGAAAAATTAGCTATCGGGTTCGGAATGGAATTCCGAAAGTTGGAGCAGGTCTGTAGTGTCATTTACGATGTGTGTGCAAATTTTCAGGTTATTTGGATGTGGTTTGGGTGGTTTCGGCACCGTTGGCGAATTTCTGAAGTTTAGAAATCCTTAGGCTTGAATTTGGATTTGATTTGGTGTTTTGATGTTAGTTTTAGTGTTTTGAGAGTTCGAATAGGTTGGTATATTGATATATGACTTGTTGGTACTTTCGGTTGAGGCACCGAGGGGCTCGGGATTGATTTCAGATGATTTTGGAAGGTTGGAAATTGGAAAAAATGCAGCAAATGGCTGCTCGTGCAGGCCTTCAGGTGTGGCCGCACCTGCGGACGGGGAGCCGCAGGTGCGAAGGCGCAGGTGCGGAACACCTTGCATAGATTAGAAACAGGAACCTGTCCTGGGAGCGCAGGTGCAAAAGTTGGGTCGCACCTGCGGGGACGCAGGTGCTTGTTGAGGACCGCAGATGCGAAATTTAGGCTTAAGTGGGAGTCTGCACCTGCGAGGAATTTTCCGAAGTTGCGGCACCGCAGGTGCGTGCATGGGGTCGCAAGTGCGATATGGCTGGGCAGAACCTATATAAGGTTACCTTCGCGAATTTTCACTCTTTTCTTCACCATTTTTGACGAATTTTTGAGCTTTGAGTTGGGATTTCAAGGGGGGTCAAGTGTATTCAGTGAGGTAAGCTACATGGACTTTGTATCTTGTGTTTATGTCTATTATACCATTGTTTAATCATGTTTTAGTAGAGAAATTTTGGAGATTAGGGCTTGAAATTTGAGAGTATAAATTAGGGATTTGAGGGGGCAATTTGGGGTCCGATTATGATGTATTTGGTATGCATGAACTCGTGAGAGCGTACTAGTTTTGTTATTTTTATCATAATCTAAGACGTGGGCCCGGGGGTCGAGTTTGGCCAATTTAGGGATTTTTTATGTAAATTGGATATTTTCGAGTGGGCTTTGTCCCTTTAGCATATTTTGATGAAATGAATCTATTTTAAATAGATTCAAAGCGTGTTGATTTTGAGTCGAGGGGCAAAGGCTTCGCAGTGTAGTTTTATATCGGGTTTGAGGTAAGTAACGAACGTAAATCTTTACCAGAGGTTATGAAACCACGGTATTTCCTATTGTTTTGATAAATGAGGTGACACACATGCTAGGTGACGGGCGTGCACCGGTAGGTATTGTGACTTGGTCCGTCTCGTGGCGACTATTAAGTCACGTGTTTGATTTGAAATCATATGATATTCCGTATTTTAGAGATTTGTACTATATTTTGGGTTGTATGCCGTGTTTGGATCGGTCATGATTTATACTTGTTTATTGTTCATTACTGTTTATCACCCTGCTGTCAAACAAATAAAAAAAAATTTGGGTTGAGTCCCTGTGATTTGTGCTGGGTGTCCGAGTGTTTTGTGAGGTTGATGACTGAGTGAGGCCGAGAGCCGGATTGTGAGGATAGTAATGGATCGGGTTGCATGCCGCAACGTTATATACATATATACATATATATCAGATCGGGCTGCACGCCATAGTGATATATATATACACATTGGATCGGGGTGAACGCCGCAATGTTATATATATTAAATTGGGTTGCACGCCATAACAGTTATTATATAATACCTAGTCAGCGCGAGTGCTGAGTATGAGTGCTGGTTGACGAGAGATGAGTCACGAGTGACTGAGAGGCTTGCTCGAGAGGCTTTATTTGTAACTGACACTATTCCCAAGAGGGGCTTATTTGCTTTGAAACTACTGTTTTCACTCTTCTTTGCATTTATGCCTCTAAACGGTAAATGTTGAATAAATGTTTAACATGAGATTTGAAAAGGGAAATTGGAGTTTATGAAACATTCGGAACGTACATTCCGGACTTGATTTATTAATCTTCATATATATTTCTTATATGATCTTTACATGATTTTAAAAGCCCGTCACTGCACTCAAGTCCTTATTTATATTTGTTACTTACTGAGTTGGTTTATTCACGTTACTCCCTGCACCTTGTGTGCAGATCTCGGTGCCCGGATCGAGTGAGACTCGGTTGTTCTCAGTGGATCTTGTCGGAGACTGTGAGGTAGCTGCACGACGTTCGTAGCCCCACCCTTTTCCCTCTCATTTTTGTCGCTATTTACATTTTCCTAGACTTGATGTATTAAAGAAATACTTATTCAGATTCTATGTCCTATTTAGTGCTTTTGACTGTTGACTCCGGGTTTTGGGGATTTTTGTTCAGATGTTTTCTTTGATTATCCGCACATTTTGAAACACTAAACATGCAAGATTTTAATAATTTGCGTTATTGTTTTATATGGGATGTTCCTTGTATTATGTTCAGTAAATTGGCTAGCCTAGTAATATGATAGGCGCCATCACGGCCAATGCAGATTTGGGGTCGTGACAAGTTTGTATCGGATCCTAGGTTACATAGGACTCACCGGTCATGAGCAAGTTCAGTAGAGTCTTGCGGATCTGTATGGAGACGTCTGTACTTATCTTCGAGACGCTGCAAAACCCTTAGGAAAAATCTCACATTTCTTGAATTCTTGTCGTGCGAATATATTGATTTTGGAAACTAAACTTCTATTGTTTCATTCTCTCACAGATGGTGAGGACACGTGCTACCGGACAGGGCGATCAGCCACCAGTGGGACCTTTGAGGGGTCGAGGCCGAGGTAGAGGTAGAGGTGTAGCCCGCGCAGCTGTCGGGGCGGTACAATAGACCCGCCTATTATCCCAGATCAGGTTCAAACCCCAGATGCTTTAGTGGGACCATATCAGGCACCAATTGTGCCTATTGTTATCCTGGGTCTTCAGGAGAGCTTGGCCCAGATTCTGACTCTATGCACCAGTCTTGCTCAGGCAGTCGCTATTTCTACTTCAGTCGCTACTTCTCAGGTCGGGGGAGGCACTGAGACTATAGCTACCCGTTCAGTTGAGGAGGTTATTCAGGGTCTTTAGATCGCGAAGGCGGTTCCATTTCAGCCAGTCGCACCGGGCCAAGATTTTGTGGTCCCAGCTATGGCTGACAATAAGCACCGCAGGTTGGAGAGATTTGAGAGGCTTCAACCTCCGACTTTCAGTGGTGCTAAGGGAGAGGATTCGCAAGGGTTCTTAGACAAGTGTCATAGGATGCTTCGCACCGCAGGGATATTGGAGACAAGTGGGGTCTCGTTTACTACCTTCCAGCTCTCAAAAGCTACATTTACTTGGTGGGAGGCTTATGAGAGGCGTAGGCCCGTTGGCCTCTTCTTAGAGAAGTATGTTCCACAGTCCCGCAGAGAGGAGCTGCGCAGGCAGTTTGAGCGGCTGTGGTAGGTTGATATGACAGTATCATAGTACGAGATGAGGTTTCCTGAGCTTGCCCGTCATGCTATTTGGTTAGTCCCTATAGAGAGAGATAGGATTAGGAGTTTTGTGGATGGCCTCTCGTATCAGCTTCGTATTCTTATGACCAGAGATAGGGTATTGGGTGTTACTTTTGAGCAGGTAGTTGATATTACTCGAGAGATTGAGTCGGTGCGCCTACAGGATCGAGACGAGAAGGAGTCGTAGAGGCCTCGAGGATGTGGTAGTTATGGTGGTGTTCCTTCGGGGGGTCAGTTCCAGCATGGCAGGGGCCGTCCGTTCAGGCAGGCTCAGTCGGACCGTTCAGGTTATCATGGTGGATCCGTTGGTCGTGGTCCTCACATTTCTCATCAAGGGCATCCACCATTAAGTGCTCTTCCAGCCCAGAGTTCATCTCGAGTACCATTGGTTCAAGACTCATCTATGCATGATTCTTCCAGAGGCTATCCTGGTTCTAGGGGTTCCCTTCATCCCCGTCTCCAGCACGGGGGAGTTGTTACGAGTGTGGAGAGTTTGGGCATATGAGGCGGCAGTGCCTCGTATTCGTGGGGGTCCTTCTCAGCAGAGGGGTCAGCTCTCGACATTAGCTCCAGCTCTCGACATTAGATCCAGTTACTTCATCACCCACCCAGGCTACGAGAGATGGGGGTCAGGAAGCTAGAAGCCGCCCTAGAGGGGGAGGTCGATCTGGTGGAGGTCAGGCCCATTTTTATGCACTTCCAGCCAGACCAGATGCTATGGCCTCAGATGCAGTGATCGCAGTCACCGAGATGCTTCTGTCTTATTTGATCCTGGTTCCACGTATTCTTATGTTTCATCATATTTTAGATATGCCCCGTGAGTCCCTAGTCACATCTGTTCATGTGTCAACTCCGGTGGGCGATACTATTGTTGTGGACCGAGTGAATCTGCTATTGCTTAGCATGGTTGACTTTAATGTGATATTGGGCATGGATTGGTTATCTATGTGTCATGCTGTTCTAGATTGTCACGCTAAGGCCGTGACCTTAGCGATGCCGGGATGTTCGAGAGTCCAGTGGAGAGGTTCTATTAATTATGTGCCTAGTAGGGTGATTTCATACCTGAAGGCTCAGCGTATGGTAGAGAAAGGATGTCTGTCTTATTTGGATTTTGTGAGTTATGTCAGTGCTGAGACTCCCACTGTTCATTCTGTTCCTGTAGTCCGTGAGTATCCGGACATGTTTCCTACTAATGTGTCGGGCATGCCGCCCGATAGGGATATTTATTTTGACATTGAGTTGGTGCCAGACACTCAGCCTATTTCTATTCCACCATATGGTATGGCACCAGCAGAGTTGAAGGAATTGAAAGAGCAGCTTCTGGAACTCCTAGAAAAGGGGTTCATCCATACTAGTGTGTCACATTGGGGTGCACCGGTGTTGTTTGTAAAGAAAAGAATGGTTCCATTAGGATGTGTATTGGCTATAGGCAACTGAACAAGGTTACAGTCAATAATAAGTATCATATGCCTCGTATTGATGATTTGTTTTACCAGCTTCACGGAGATAGGGTGTTCTCTAAGATTGACTTGAGATCCGGGTACCATCACCTGAAAATTCGGGATTCAGATGTTTCCAAGACAGCTTTCAGGACCCGTCTTGGCCACTATGTATTTTTGGTGATGTCTTATGGGCTAACCAATGTCCCAGCAGCGTTCATGCATTTGATGAACTTCGTATTTCAGCTGTATTTGGATTCCTTTGTTATTGTGTTCATTGATTACATCCCCGTGTATTCTCGTAGCCAAGAGGAGAATGATCAACATTTGAGGGTTGTATTGCAGAGATCAAGGGAGGAGAAGCTTTATGCAAAGTTCTCCAAGTGCGAGTATTGACTTGGCTCAGTAGCTTTCTTGGGGAACGTGGTGTCTAGCGAGGGTATTCAGGTTGATCCGAAAAAGATAGAGGCAGTGCAGAGTTGGCCCAGACTGTCCTCAGCTACAGAGATTAGGAGCTTCCTTGGTTTGGCAGGATTTTACCGTTGCTTTGTGGAGGGGTTTTCTTCTATTGCTTCACCCTTGACTAAATTGACTTAGGAGGGTGCTCTGTTCAGGTGGTTAGACGAGTGTGAGGAGAGCTTCCAGAAGCTCAAGACAACTTTGACCTCAGCTCTAGTGTTAGTATTGCCATCAGCTTCGGGTTCTTATACCGTGTATTGTGATGCCTCGAGGATAGGCATTGGTTGTGTTTTGATGCAGGACGGTAGGGTGATTGCCTACGCCTCATGCCTGTTGGAAACTCACCAGAAGAATTACCCGGTGCATGATCTCGAGCTAGCAGCCATTATTCACGCCTTGAAGATCTGCATCATTATTTGTATGGGGTTCATTGTGAGGTTTTTACTGATCACCGTAGCCTTCGGCACTTTTTTAAGCAGAAGGATCTGAATTTGCGTAAGAGGAGATGGTTGGAGCTTCTCAAGGACTATGACATCACTATTATATACCATCTGGGAAAGGCCAATATAGTAGCCGATTCCTTGAGTCGCAGATCAGAGAGCTTGGGGGGTCTAGCATATCTTCCACCAGCCGAGAGACCATTAGAACTTGATGTTCAAGCCTTAACCGGCTAGTTGGTGAGGTTGGATCTATCGGAGCCCCACCGGGTAATGGCTTCTGTAGCCTCCAAGTCTTCTCTTTATAACCGTATGAGAGAGAACAGTATGATGACCCACACTTGCTCGTTCTTTAAGATAGGGTTCGGCGAGGTGATGCCAGGGATGTAGTTATTAGTGATGATGGTGTTATGAGGATGCAGGGTCGGATATGTGTGCCTATGTATATGGGCTTCGGGGGTTGATTCTTGAGGAGGCCCACAACTCGCGGTATTCCATCCATCCGGGTGCCGCGAAGATGTATCAGGATTTGAGGCAGCATTATTGGTGGAGGCGGATGAAATAGGATATTGTTGGATTTGTAACTCGGCGTCTGAACTGCCAACAGGTCATGTACGAGCACCAAAGACCAAATAGGTTGCATCAGAATTTGGTTATTTGTGAGTGGAAGTGGGAGCGAATCACCATGGACTTTCTAGTTGGACTCCCACGGACTTCGAGGAGGTTTGATGCTATATGGGTTATTGTGGATCGGTTGACTAAGTCTGTGCACTTCATTCCTGTTGATACTACTTATTCTTCGGAGCGGCTAGCTAGGATTTACATCAGGGAGATTGTTCGGTTGCATGGTGTTCTGGTTTCCATCATTTTTGATAGAGGTACTCAGTTCACATCACAGGTCGAGTTGAACCCGACTTTCCACCCTCAGACGGACAGGCAGTCCGAGCGCACTATTCAGATTCTAGAGGACATGTTGTGTGCTTGTGTTATTGACTTTGAGGGTTCATGGGACCAGTTTCTACCACTCGGAGTTTGCATATAATAATAGTTATCAGTCGAGAATGCAAATGGATCCATATGAGGCTTTGTATGAGAGAAGATGTAGATCTCCGGTCGGTTGGTTTGAGTCGGGTGAGGCTAGACTCTTGGGTACGAATTTGATACAGGATGCTTTGGATAAGGTGAAGTTGATTCAGAAGCGGCTTCACACGGCGTAGTCGAGCCAGAAGATTTATGCGGACCAGAAGGTTTGGGATGTATCTTTCATGGCTGGGGAAAAGGTCCTACTGAAGGTGTAACCCATGAATGGTGTCATACCGTTCGGGAGGAGGGGCAAGTTGAGTCCCCATTTCATTAGGCCTTTTGAGGTGCTTCAGAGGGTTGGAGAGGTGTCTTATAGACTTGCCTTGCCACTTGGCTTGTCGAGCGTGCATCCATTATTTCATGTTTCCATGCTTCGGAGATATATTGGTGACCCGTCTCATGTTTTGGACTTCATCACAGTTCAATTAGAGGGTGATATGTCTTATGAGGTAGAGTCAGTAGCCATTTTGGGTCGTCAGGTCAGAAGGTTGAGGTCTAAGGATATAGCTTCAGTGAAAGTGCAGCGGAGAGGGCAGCCAGTAGAGGAGGCCTGCTGGGAGACTGAACAGGAGAAGCAGAGCAGATACCCTTACCTATTTGAGACTCCAGGTATGTTTTTAGATCCGTTCGAGGACGAACGTTTGCTTAAGAGGGGGAGAATGTAACGACCTGACCGGTCGTTCCGAGATTTTAGCCCTATTTTTTCCCATTCCTACTTCATTCTTGTTTGGTTCAACTCTTTTTTGTTGCGTTGGGTTGATTGTTTCGGGTTCGGATTGGTTGTGGTGAGAAATGAGACACTTAATCTCTTTGATTGGTTATTTAGTTGGAAAAGTCAAGTGGAAGTTGACTTGTAGGTAAATGATATTTGAATGTGGTTTTTATGGCTCAGATAGCTTCATTAGGTTATTTGGAACGTAGGAGTGTGTCCGGAATATCAGGAGGTCCATAGTAGAATTAGGCTTGAATTGGCGAAATTTGATTTTTGGTGATTTTCGGTCAGCAGTGGAAAATTAGTTATCGGGTTCGGAATGTAATTTCGAAAGCTGGAGCAGGTCCGTATTTTCATTTATGACGTGTGTGCGAATTTTCAGGTCATTTGGACGTGGTTTGGGTGTTTTCGGCACCGTTGGCGGATATTGGAAGTTTAGAAATCCATAGGCTTGAATATGGATTTGATTTGGTGTTTTGATGTTATTTTTAGCGTTCTGAGGGTTCGACTAGGTTGGTATGTTGATATAAGACTTGTTGGTACTTTCAGTTGAGGCCCCGAGGGGCTAGGGATTAATTTCGGATGATTTTGGAAGGTTGGAAGTTGCAAAAAATGCAGAAAATGGCTACTGGTGCAGGCCTTCTGGTGTGGCCGCACCTGCGGACGGGAGCCGCAGCTGCGAAGGCGCAGGTGTGGAACACCTTGCGTAGATGCGGAAAGAGGAAAATGGCCTGGGAGCGCAGATGCGAAAGTTGGGTCGCACCTGCGGGGCTGCAGATACGTGCTCAGGACCGCAGATGCGGAATTTTTGCTTAATTGGGAATCCGCACCTGCGAGAAATTTTCCGCAGGTGCGGGCGTGGGGTCGCAGGTGCAAGATGGATGGGCAGAACCTATATAAGGTTACCTCGCGAACTTTCACTCTTTTCTTCACCATTTTTGAAGGATTTTGGAGCTTTGAGCTGGGATTTCAAGGGGGAATCAAGTGTATTCAGTGAGGTAAGCTACATGTACTATATTTTGGGATGTATGCCATGTTTGGGCCCTTGTGTCGACCTGTTTGGACCCTCGAGGGTGTTTTACTACTATTCTCACACTGTTTTTAATAGAATATGCAATTTCAGTCATGATGTATACTTGTTCATTGTTCATTCCTATTTATCACCCTATTTTCAAACAAATAAAAGATATATTTGGGCTGAGTCCCTGTCATTTGTGGTGAGTGCCCGAGTGGCTTGTGAGGGTGATGACTGAGCAAGGTCGAGAGCCGGATTGTGAGGATAGTGATGGATCGGGTTGTATGCCGCAGCGTTATATACATATATATTGGATCGGGCTACACACCGCAGCGTTATACATATTGGATCGGGCTGCACGCCGTAACGATATAGCGCTTGGGATAAAGGAGCCCCTCTGGGATCTGTACACTCTCAGTGAGCGCAGTCGACTATTTATGGATCGGGCTGCACGCCGCAACGGTTATGATATGATACCTATTGAGCATGAGTGCTGAGTATGAGAGATGAGTCGCGAGTGACTGAGAGGCTTGCCCAAGAGGCTTTATTTGTAAGTGACACTGCGGCCGAGGGGCTTATTTGCTATGAATCTACTGTTTTCACTCTTCTTTGCATTTCTGCCTGTAAACCATAAAAGTTGAATAAATGTTTAACATGAGATTTGAAAATGGAAACTGGAGTTTATGAAACTCTCGGAACATAGATTCCTGACTTGATTTATTGATTTCCACTGATATTTATTATATGATATTTACATGATTTTAAAATCTCGTCACTCAACTCAAGTCCTTATTTATATTTGTTAGTTACTAAGTTGGTATACTTACGTTACTCCCTGCACCTTGTGTGCAGATCCAGTTGCCCGGATCAAGTGAGAGTCGGTTGTTCTCAGTGGAGCTTGTCAGAGACTGTGAGGTAGCTGCACGGCGTTCGCAGCCCCATCCTTCTCCCTCTCATTTTTGTCGCTATTTACAGTTTCCTAGACTTGATGTATTAAGGAAATACCGTGTCAAATTTTGTGTCCAATTTAGTGCTCATGACTGTTGACTCGGGGTTTTGGGGATTTTTGTTCCGATTTTTTCTTTGATTATTCGCAGATCTTGAAATACTAAACGTGCAAGATTTTTGATAAATTGGGTTATTGTTTTAAATGGGAAGTTCCTTGTATTATGTTTAGTATATTGGCTAACCTAGTACTACGATAGGAGCCATCACGGCCAATGTATATTTGGGGTCGTGACACTTGTCTCTACGACTAGGTAAGCCTTACATTCCATAATAGCTGGATGGAAAAAATTAACATAAATACTAAAACAAGTATGACAAACTCATAAAATCTCCCGAAATAGAATCTCAACAACATATTTTTCGAAAATTGGTGGAACTGAGTCATAATCTCTACAAAATAAACTAAAATGTATACTACATCACTGTCTGAATGGAAATACAACAAGAAGTAAAGATAAAGGAAGGTGACTATGGCAGAAACATGTCTAGCTCATAGCAAAGTGTTCATTCTCTCTAACCAAACCATGATTTCACTCCTAATGTTAAGATGTCCTACCTATGTGGTCTCCCTTGTGAAAGGTTGAAATTAGATGTTTAAGATTCTAGAACATATCATGAGCATATTGATTTGAAAGACAAGTTTGTTGTATCTCTAGTCATATCATATAAGGTCAACTATACTGAAGAGTTAAGCTATCAAGATGATAATAATCTCACAAGTGTTCAACTTCTTTTTCTACCTCATGGGCTTGTGGCATAGATTCATTGTGCTAGTTATTGTTAAGAGCATAATGCAACTTCATGTATTTTAAAACCCATTTCGAGTTAAACTGATTTTTCCCAACACTCGAGGAGGCGACTGGTGTCGCGTACTTGGCTATTTCTCTGTTAGGCTTACTATTGAAAAATAAGGCGCATATGGAATGAAACGATTGTTACTTTCAATTTTCATAACTCATAGTCTTCCAATAATAACCGATGATAATTTCTTTATCCTCCCGATTGTGCCTCCCATATGTCACATGTCTAAAATGACTCATTTCTTTTACATCTTAAGATCATTTACATAGTTCTCACATTATCAATGCCTGCTAGGAAAATCTATGCTTCATTTGTGAATCAATGATTTCATCACTATGATTAATCATGTCAGCGTTTTTGGTAGTAAGATCCATGTCTCTTAGGATGTATAACCTCATGAAATACTTTGCTCAGCACATTGAAGGATTCTTAAATAATTCCAGCCCAATCTCGAACCCCGTTGTTAGTCCTTGTATTAAATCTATGGGGGTTGAAGGTTCAAACATGTCAAATAAGAAGCACCACCCCATGATCAAATATATTGGATAGGAAATTTTATGGTCATATACGTGATAGCACATCTTAGATTAATTTTTGAAGGTCTCCAAAGTTTTAGTTTGGGTGTTCACGTAGAGATTTAGAGTTAAAGAGGGTGAACATGTTATTCTCAATATTTTCTCCATGAAGTGTTATGTGAATTGCTAATAAAGGTAAAGTGTTGTGTAGTCACATTAGGCCTTATGGAAATCTTTAAGGAAATAGGCCGAACAATGAGGATGATGTTTACCCATCGTTGTTCTCCATGTACACGGTGTTTCATGTGTCTATGTCTAAGAAGGTAGTTGAAAGTCCTGTATGTATTATTCCGGTGGAACTACTAAAGGTGAAATTAATGGGTAATTGGCTTATGAGAGGTTCCTAATTGTTATCCTTGATTAAACAAGTCTGAAAGTTGAGGAATAAAGATATTTCCTCCGCCAAGTGCTATACCGAAGTCTGTGAGTTGAGAAGGTCACCTTGAAGGACGAAAGTGTTATGGAAAGAAAATATTTTCACTTGATTGTATAGCAAATGATTGTGATTTAAAATGTACTGCCACGACCCAAACAGAAGAGGCACGACGGTCACCCGGTTCCTTACTCAATCTAGTACCAACATATCATATATTTCTTATCGTACTATCATTGGCAACTGGGCTAACATGGCCACAACTCGTATTGTATAACTGTAGTAGGGAAACCACTATATCAATGAACCATCTTTCTTAAAACATGAATACATATGTGCCGTCAAGGCCTCTGACGTACTGTACAAAATGAACCTCTATCTACAAAGCCTATAAGAGTATTTGACATCAAATGGGCCAGGGTACCAGCATACCCATACGTATTTAGCTAAATTTTGACACGATGACTCATAGACTCGGCTACTCTCCGAATGAGGTGGAGCCTTACCGATCTTTCACTGAATGCTAATCTCGTCTATAATGAGGGCTCGTCAAACTGATTTTCTATGTCTGCACGCATGAACGAGGCGTCCCTAACAAAAGGACGTCAGTACGAATAATGTACCGAGTATCTAAGGCACATAAATATGTATATAAAAGACATGGAAGAAACTTGGAGTAAATGACTCAACCTGTAAGTCTGGATAACTCTATAAATCATGAAATACTTATAGAGTCATGCATATGCGTATGAATGCCATGTCATGTATAGGTACATGTGTTCATAACATCATCAAGCCTCTGAGGGCATCCCATCATATCATCTCGGTCACTGTGGGAAAATCATCAACGTATACTAGTTGATCAGGTGGTGGTGCGTATATAATGCTGTAGCTTTTTCCCATATCCCATATACATATATTATACATATATACGCGTATAAACATTGTCTTGTCATGGGTCAATGTACATGTATAAATGAATGCAATGCATGAGAAGTACGTCAATAAAATATTCGGAATGTCATAAGACCATTATTCCTTTGATTAATATCATGAAATAAACTTTATCAACTTACATATTTTCTGAAACCCATGAAAAGATGATAGAATAATAAGACATGTGGGAATCAAGAACATAAGAACCTCTAGTATTTCTATGAATAGAGTCATTTATGGATGTTGTGCATTTGCTCGTTTTGTTTGTATCGTATGTATTATTCCAATAAAGAAAGAAGGGGTAGCCTTAACATACCTGTGTCGATTATATGGATAATCCCTCCAACACATATCTTTTGCGAAAATACGTAATGGCAGATCGCAGTACGAAAAAATCCGTATGCTATTCTTGAGAAAAATTGTACTGCAATTTCTTACAATTGCAAATCCCGCGTTGCTATAGTATAGATAGACTTTGTATGAAATTTTTGATCAATCTCGTTGCTATGAAATATCATCTTTATTGAAGCTTTCTTCTTTAAGATGAGAAATTCAATTGTGAATTAGAAAGGTTATTTAACCTTTAGGTGGCCCCACTTTAGGGGGTAACTAAGCCACCAATTTCTCATAAGGTGCCATATTACTTTATGAATTAAGAGTTATATTTAACCAAGTTTTTGGCTGCCACGTGGGGTCCTTTAGATTTTATCCACAATTCCTTAATTACTTAGATAATCTTTCACCAAAAATCCACAATAAACGGAATAACCACATAATTAAGAATTATCTCAAATTACTTAATATATTACTCACTTTTAACACATTTTATATACCTTACTATCACAGTCATGTGGTACCTTGTATAGCACTAGCCCATAAATACGCGGTATTTTAGCTTGGGCAGTATTTTATCCTAAAATGTCAAACTTCGACGAAATTTATTTTCTTCGATTAGATTACCCTCTCACCTTCACGAATTTACCCATCACTTGTTTGAAATATAATAATGTTTATAATCTCAAAATATTCTCATTCCCAAACTTACGTCGATTAACTTACGACAAAACATTAACATACGAAAATGCGGGATGTATGTAACGATCCGGCCGGTCATTCCACGAGATTAGCCTTGTTTCCCCTGTTTCAGCTTTGTTATGTGCTAGTTAACCTATTTATGATGTGTTGGGTCGGTTGGTTCGGGTTCGGAGTGGTCGTGGTGAGAACTGAGACACTTAGTCTCTTAAATTTGCTTAATAGTTGACAAAGTCAACTGAGAGTTGATTTATTGGTAAACGAACTTGGAATGTAGATTTTATGGCTCGGATAGATTCGTTAGGTGATTTTGGAATTAGAAGTGTGTTCGGAATGTGGTTTTGATGTCGGGAGTAGAATTAGGCGGCGAAATTGAGTTTTTGGCAATTTTTCGATCGGTAGTGGAAAATTAGCTATCGGGGTCGGAATGGGATTGCGGAAGTTGGGGCGGTTTGTACTATCATTTCAGACGTGTGTGCAAATCTTAAGGTCATTTGGATGTGTTTTGGTTGGTTTCAGCATCGTTGGTGATTTTCAGAAGTTTTAGGAATCTTAGGCTTGAATCATGGGTCGAATTGGAGTTTCCATGTTATTTTGGGTGTTTCGGGAATTCGATTAAATCTGGGTAATCATTTATGACTTGTGTGTATTTTTGGTTGGGGTCCTAAGGGGCTCATGTTTATTTCGGATGGCCCTCGGGGACTTTGAAGTGGGAAAAATGCAGCCGAACTATTGCTGGTATTGCCCCTCTGTTGTGGCCGCACCTGCGGATGGTTGAGTGCAGGTGCGAGAAAGGGGCGCAGGTGCGGATTTTGGTGGGCTAGAGGAGTTCCGCAGGTGCGAGGGTTTTGCTGCACCTGCGAAGCCACAAATATGGAACATTGAGCACATGTGCAGAGGTTTGGTTTTTGAGTGGAGTCCACAGGTGCGCACCTAGGGCCGCAGGTGCGGGTCCGTAGGTACTCGTAAATGACCGCAGGTGCGCGACCTCCAGACAGGAGAGTATAAATACCAGCCTTCACGATTTTGAGCCATTTCTTCTATATTTTCACTTGAGATTAAGCTTTGTGACAGGGTTTTGAAGGAGGAAAGCAAGAGGACTTCGTTGAGGTTATATATTTGAACCTAAACTCGTTTCCATGTTATTTTTTTGACTAAAATAAAGTGAAATCAAGGGAACAATCAGTGTGTAAATTGAGGGCTATGGCTTGGAAAATTGGTGACTTAAATTGAGGAATTGAGGGGTCATTGTGGTTGGATTTCGATGCATTTATATGTATAGACTCGGGAAGGGATGAGGATTCTTGTGATGTGATTTTTATAGAATTCCGAGACATGGGCCCGGGGGTCGAGTTTAGCCAATCTCTGGATTTGTGCGTAATTGGGATAATTTTTGAATAGGTTTCCTCTCTAGCATATTTTGATGTTATTATTCTTGTTTTGAATAGATTCGGAGCATTTGGGAGCCGATTCCAGGGGCAAGAGTAACGCGGATTAGTATTTGGGCCGGTTTGAGGTAAGTAATGACTGTAAATCTTGTCCTGAGGGTATGAAACCCCGGACTCAGTATTTTCTCACTATTTTGGTATGATGCACATGCTGGATGACGAGTGTGTGGCGTGCACTGATTGGCGATTTGGACTTGGTTCTTCCCGTGGTAACTATTGAGTTGTGTATTTACTTTTAAAATCATATGTTAAATCATGTTTTTAGACTACTTTTATATTTGGGATGTAAGCCATGTTTGGGGACTTGTGTCGACCTGTTTAGACCCCTTGGGGGCTACTTTCTGATATTCCTCACTATATTGATTATGATTTACACTCAGTCATTCAATGTTAAACTATTTTCGAAATTCGGACTTGTTTACACTATTTTGTGTTGGAATACTGTTTTGGGTCGAGTACCCCATTTGTTGATAGCCCGAGTGTCTTTTTGAGAGTTTCTGACTGAGAGAGGCTGAGCGCCAACATTGTAAGGATGTTATGGATCGGGCTGCCTACCGCAACATGTTACATTATTATGATATGTGAGAGGCCGAGAGCTGAGTGATTTATGCCACGAGATGGCTTGATATTAGCGCTTGGGGTGTAGGATCCCCTCCGGAGTCTGTACACACCCCTAGTGAGCGCAGGTACCTACTGAGTGCGAGTGTCGAGTTCCGAGTGACGAGCGATTGGGAGGCATGAGTGACTGTGAGGTTGCATGCTGAGTGACTTATTCTGAGGGATGTTATGCCCCAGGGGCGATTTATGAAATATGTTATTGCACGAGAGGCTATCTATTATTTCTATCATTTATATATTAAGTTACATTGATTTTTATGGAATTTGTGAGAAGGGACATTTCAAATGATATTTTACTAAGATTGATTTTAAATTTTGTAAGGCATCGTACTTGTGTTTTCTGAAAGAAAGAGTTCATTCTCTGTGTATTTTATGACTGCTTTTATGTGTTTTGTTGGCGTAGACATTATTTACTTTCATTACTGCTGAGTTGGCATACTGACATTACTCTCTGCACATGGTGTGCATATTCAAGTGCTGGATCTGAGCGCTAGCTGTTTTCACATTCTCTAGGAGTTTTAGTCAGGATTTTGAGGTAGCTATTTGGCGTCCGCATCATTCCCTCCTTCCCTTCGTATCATGTTATTTGATATCATTTCCTAGAACTACTTGTAGTAAGAAAATAGTAGTACATGGTATTTTTTGTAGATGCTCATGACGGTTGACTCCAGGTTTTGGGGCAGTGTATAATCTATATTATTCGTTTTGGTCCTTTAAACTGCTTAATCGGAAGAATTTTGTGGAATATCGAATAGTTTCAAATTTAAGGGAAAGTCCTTATGTTGTTTTTCCGGTGGATTGGCTAGCCTAGTATCATGATAGGCACCATCACGACCCGCTTCATATTTGGGGTCGTGAAAAGTTTGTATCAGATCCTAGGTTACATAGGACTCAACGGTCATAAGTAGGTTTAGTAGAGTCTTGCGGATCGGTACGGAGACGTCTGTACTTATCTTTGAGATGTTGCAGAACTCTTAGGAAAATATCACTTTCTTGAATTCTGTCGTGCGAATCTGTTGATTCCTGAAACTAAACTTCTGTTGTTTTCCTTCTCTCACATATGGTGAGGACTCGCGCTACCGATCAGGGTGACAAGTCAGCAGCTAGACCAGCGAGAGGTCGTGGCCGCAGTCCAGGCCGTGGCAGAGGAAGGGGTGCGGCCCGCGCAACAGCCGGGGCTCTACCCATGGATCCACCTACTATTGAGGATCAGGTTCTCGCCGCAGATATTCTACTGGGGCAGGCTCAGGCATCGGCAGTGCCTATTGTTATTCCGGGTCTTTAGGAGACCCTAGCTCAGATTTTGACTGTATGCACCAGCCTTGCTGAGGCACTTGCTGTATCTACTGCTGCTACTTCTCAGGCCGGGGGAGGCACTCAGACTCCAGCTGCCCGGACACCTGAGCAGGTTACTCAGGGCCTCAGATACCGGGGGCAGTTCCAGCCCAGCCGGTTGCTCCAGTTCAGGACCTCGTGGTTTCAGTTATGCCAGATGATGAGCAGCGTAGGCTGGAGAGATTTTGGAGACTTCAGCCTCTGACATTTAATGGGGCTGAGCATGAGGATGCCTAGGGTTTTCTAGACAAGTATCAGAGGTTGCTTCGTACTGCAGGGATTCTGGAGACTAGTGGGGTCTCGTTTGCCACTTTTTAGTTTTCTGGGGCTTGTTTTACTTGGTTGGAGTCTTAGTGTGAGTTTTCAGGGTGAGTTGACAATGACGCAGTATGAGATGAGGTTTTTTGAGCTAGCCCGTCATGCCACAGAGTTCGTTCCTAGTGAGAGAGAGAGATGATGAGGAGGTTTGTGAATGGCGTCACTTATCAGCTCCGTATTCTGATGACCAGAGAGAGACAGTTTCAGATTCTACTTTCGAGCAGGTTGTTGATGCGGCTCGAGATATTGAGTTACTTCGCCGCCAGGAGCGAGAGGAGAGGGAGGCCAAGAGGCCTCATGGATCTGGTAGTTTAAGCGAGGCTCCTTACAGAAGAGAGTTTCAACATAGTAGAGGATGTCCATTGAGGCCTCCTCAGCTAGTCCGCCCAGCCTATTGTGGTGCATCTTCGAGGTATGGTCCCCGCAGCTTTCAGTTAGGCCGTTCTTCATTTAGTGCCCTTCCAACCCAGAGCACAACTTGAGCACCATCAGTTCTGGGTTCCTCTTATCGTTCTTCTATTGGCCATTCTGGTGCAAGGGGTTTCTTTCAGTCCCCGTCTCCAGCTCCAGGGATTTTCTTCGAGTGTGGAGAGTTTGGACATATATGGAGGTAGTCCCCTCGTCTCATTGGTGGGTCTTCTCAGAAGAGGGGTCAGCCCTCGACTTCTGCTCTAGTTACTTCACCACCCGCCCAGACAACTAAGGGTGGGGGTCAAACCACTAGGGACCGCCCTAGAGGGGGAGGTCGTGCAGATGGAGGTCAGGCTCGTATTTATGCATTCCAGCCAAGCCAGATGCTATGGCCTCAGATGAAGTGATCACGTGTATTGTCTCAGTCTGTCGTCGCGATGCTTTGGACTTATTTGACCCTGGTTCTACGTATTCCTATGTTTCATCATATTTTACCAATTTTCTGGACATGCCCCGTGAGTCTCTAGTTGTATCGGTTCATGGGTCGACTCTGGTGGATGATACTATTGTTGTGGACCGTGTGCATCGGTCACGTGTGATATCTATTGGGGGTCTGGTTACCCGAGTGGACCTGTTGCTTCTTAGCATGGTTGATTTTGATGTGATATTGGTCATGGATTGGCTATGTCCGTGTCATGTTGTTCTTGATTGTCACGCTAAGATCATGACCTTAGCCATGCTAGGATTTTCCGAGGGTTGAGCGGAGAGGTTCTATTGAGTATATGCCTAGTAGGGTGATTTCCTACCTGAAGGCCCAGTGTATGGTAGATAAGGGGTGTTTATCGTATTTTTCTTTTGTGGGGGATGTAAGTGTTGAGGTTTCGACTATTGATTCTTTCCCTGTGGTTCGTGACTTCCCGAACGTGTTTCCTGTAGACCTGCCAGGCATGCCACCTGACAGGGATATTGATTTCGGTATTGATCTGGTTCCAGGCACTCAACTTATTTCTATTCGACCTTATCGTATGGCACCAGTGGACTAAAAGGAATTGAAAGAGCAGCTTCAGGAACTCCTAGATAATTGGTTCATTTGGCTTAGTGTGTCACCTTGGGGTGTACCAGTGTTGTTTGTGAAGAAGAATGATGGTTGCATGAGAATGTGTACTGACTACAGGTAGTTGAACAAGGTTACAATCAAGAATAAGTATCATTTGCCTCGTATTGACGATTTGTTTGACTAGCTTCAGGGAGCCAGGGTGTTCTTTAAGATTGACTTGAGATCCGGGTATCATCAGCTGAAGATTTCGGATTCAGATATTCCCAAGACAGATTGCAGGACTCGTTATGGTCACTATGAGTTTATGGTGATGTATTTTGGGCTGACCAATGCCCGAGAAGTGTTCATGCATCTGATGAACAGTGTGTTTCAGCCGTACCTGAATTCATTTGTTATTGTGTTCATTAATGATATCCTGGTGTACTCGCGTATCCAGGAAGATCACGCTCAACATTTGAGAGTGGTTTTACAGAGATTGAGGAAGGAGAAGCTTTATGCAAAGTTCTCCAAGTGTGAGTTTTGGCATGGCTCAGTAGCTTTCTTGGGGCACGTGGTGTCCAGTGAGTGTATTCAAGTTGATCCGAAGAAGATAGAGGCGGTGTAGAGTTGGCCCTGGCCATCCTCAGCTACAGAGATTAGGAGCTTCCTTGGTTTGGCGGGGTATTACCGTCGCTTTTTGGAGGGATTCTGTTATATTGCTTCTCCCTTGACCAAATTGACCTAGAAGGGTGCTCAGTTCAGGTGGTCGGACGAGTGTGAGGAGAGCTTTCAGAAGCTCAAGGCTGTATTGACCTCAGCTCCAGTGTTAGTATTGCCATCAGCTTTAGGTTCTTATACCGTATATTGTGATGCCTCGAGGATAGGGATCGGTTGTGTTTTGATGTAGGAGGGTAAGGTGATTGCATACGCCTCGTGCCAGTTGAAGGCTTGTGAGAAGAATTACCCAGTGCATGATCTCGAGCTGGCAGCCATTGTTCACGCTTTGAAGATTTGGCGTCATTATTTGTATGGGCTGCATTGTGAGGTTTTCAGTGATCACAGTAGTCTACAGCATCTGTTTTCGTAGAAGGATCTGAATTTTCATCGGAAGATATGGTTGGAGCTTCTCAAGGACTATGATATCACTATCCTATTACATCCAGGGAAGTCCAATGTAGTGGTCGATGCATTGAGTCGTAGAACACAGAGTTTGGGGAGTCTAGCATATCTTCTAGCAGCAGAGAGACCCTTAGCACTTGAGGTTCAGGCCTTAGCGGGTCAGTTGGTGAGGTTGGATCTATCAGAGCCCTGCTGGGTATTGGCTTGTGTAGCCTCCAGGTCTTCTCTTTCTGATCGGATCAGAGAGCGCCAGTATGATGACCCACACTTGCTCGTTATTCAGGATAGGGTTCGGCGAGATGATGCCAGAGATGTAGTTATTGGCAATAATCGAGTTATGCGGATGCAGGGTCGGATATGTGTACCTAATGTATATGGTCTTTGAGAGTTGATTCTAGAAGAGGTCCATAGATCACAGTATTCCATTCATCCGAGTGCCGCAAAGATGTATCAGGATCTGAGACAGCATTATTGGTGGAGGCGGATGAAGAGAGACATTGCTGAGTTTATGGATCGGTGTCTCAAATGTCAGCAGGTTAAGTATGAGAACTAGAGACCGGGGGATTGCATCAAATGTTGTATATCCCAGAGTGGAAGTGGGAGCGGATCACCATGGACTTTGTAGTTGGGATTCCACAAAATTCGAGGATGTTTGATGCTATATGGGTTATTGTGGATCGGTTGACCAAGTCTGCGCACTTTATTCCTGTTGGTACTACTTATTCTTCAGAGCAGTTAGCTGAGATTTATATCAGGGATTTTGTCCGGTTGCATGGTGTCCCAGTTTCTAGCATTTCTGACAGAGGTACTCAGTTCACATCTCAGTTTTGGAGGGCCGTGCAAAGAGAGTTGGGTACTCAAGTTGAGTTGAGCACAACATTCCATCCTCAGATAGATGGACAGTCAGAGTGCACAATTCAGATTCTGGAGGACATGTTGCGTGTGTGTGTCATTGATTTCGGGGGTTCATGGGACAAGTTTTTGCCGCTCATGGATTTTGTATATAATAACAGTTATCAGTCGAGTATCCAGATGGCTTAATATGAGGCTTTATGTGGTAGGAGGTGTAGATCTCCGGTTGGTTAGTTCGAGCCGGGTGAGGCCAGATTATTGGGCACATATTTGGTACAGGATGCGTTGGATAAGGTGAAGTTATTCAGGAGCGGCTTCACACGGCGCAGTCTAGGCAGAAAAGTTATGCGGATCGGAAGTTCCGAGATGTGTCTTTTATGGTTGGGGAGAAGGTGTTGCTAAAGTATCACATATGAAGGGTGTTATGAGATTCAGTGAGAGGGGCAAGTTGAGTCCCCGGTTCATTGGGCCTTTTGAGGTGCTTCAGAGGGTTGGAGACGTGGCTTATATACTTGCTCTGCCGCCCAGCTTATCGAGTTTTCATCCGGTGTTTCATGTGTCGATGCTCTAAAAGAATGTTGGAGAGCCGTCTTATGTTTTGGTCTTCAGCACGATTCAACTCGAGGGTGATATGTCTTATGAGGTAGAGCCAGTGGCTAATTTGGGTTGTCCGGTCAGAAAGTTGAGATGTAAGGACATAGCTTTAGTGAAGGTTCAGTGGAGAGGACATCCGGTGGAGGATGCCACCTGGGAGACCGAGCAGGAGATGTGGAGCAGATATTCTCACTTATTTAAGACTCCAGTTATGTTTCTAGACCTGTTCGAGGATGAACGTTTGTTTAAGGGGGGGGGAATGTAACGACTAGGCCGGTCGTTCAGTGAGATTAGCCTCATTTCCCCTGTTTCAGCTTTGTTATATGCTAGTTAACCTAATTATGATATGTTGGGTCGGTTGGTTCGGGTTCGGAGTGGTCGTGGTGAGAACTGAGACACTTAGTCTCTTAAATTGGCTTAATAGTTGAAAAAGTCAAATGGGAGTTGACTTATTGGTAAATGACCAAGGAATGTAAATTTTATGGCTCAGGTAGCTTCGTTAGGTGATTTGGGACTTATGAGTGTGTTGGAATGTAGTTTTTATGTACGGAATAGAATTAAGCTTGAATTAGCGAAATTGAGTTTTTGACAATTTCCGGTCGGCAGTGGAACATTAGCTATCGGGGTCGGAATGAAATTCCGGAAGTTGGAGCAGGTTCGTAGTGTCATTTTGGACGTGTGTGCAAATTTTCAGGTCATTCGAATGTGTTTTGGTTGTTTTCAGCATCGTTGGTGATTTTTAGAAATTTAAGGAATCTTAGGCTTTAATCATGGGTTGAATTGGAGTTTCGATGTTATTTTGGGTGTTTCGGGAATTCGATTAAGTCCGGGTAATCGTTCATTACTTGTTTGTATTTTTGTTTGGGGTCCTGAGGGGCTCGGGTTGATTTCGGATAGCCTTCGGGGACTTTGAAGTGGGAAAAATGCAGCTAAACTGCTGTCGATGTTGCCCCTCTGGTGTGGCCGTACCTGCTGATGGTTGAGTGCAGTTGCGAGAGCCACAAGTGCGAGAAAGGGGTCGCAGGTGCGGATTGTGGTGGGTTGGATGAGTTCCGCAGGTGCGAGGGTTTTACCGCACCTGCGAAGCCACAGATGCGGAACATTGAGCGCAAGTGAGGTTTGGTTTTTGAGTGGAGTCCGCAGGTGTGCACCTGGGACAGCAGGTGTGGGTCCGCAGGTGCACGTAAATGACCGCAGGTGCCCGACCTCTCGACAGGAGAGTATAAATACAATCCTTCGCTATTTTGAGCCATTTCCTCATAATTTTCATCCTGGATTAAGCTTTGGGAGAGAGTTTTGAGCCTAAAACTAGTTTCCATGTGATTTTTGGACTGAAATAGGGCAAAATTAAGGGAAAAATCAGTGTGTAAATTGGGGGTTAGGGCATGGAAAATTGGAGACTTTAATTGAGGAATTGAGGGGTCATTTGTGGTTCGATTTCAATGCATTTATATGTATATACTCGAGAAGGGATGTGGATTCTTGTGATGTGATTTTTATAGAATTTCGAGACGTGGTCTCGGTGGTCGGGTTTGGCAAATTTCGGGATTTGTGCGTAATTGTGAGAATTTTTGAATGGGTTTCGTCACTCTAGAATATTTTGATGTTATTAATCTGGTTTTGAATAGATTCGAAGCATTTGGGAACCGATCCGAGGGGCAAGAGTATCGCGGATTAGTATTTGGGCCGGTTTAAGGTAAGTAATGACTGTAAATCTTGTCTTGAGGGTTTGAAACCCCGGACTTAGTATTTTCTCACTATTGTGGTATGACACACATGTTGGATGACGAGTGTGTGCCGTGCACTGATTGGGGATTTTGACTTGGTCCTTCCTGCGGCAACTATTGAGTTGCGTATTTACTTTTAAAATCATATATTAAATCGTGTTTTCAGACTATTGTTATATTTGGGTTGTAAGCCATGTTTGGGGCCTTGTGCCAACCTTTTTAGACCCCTTGGGGCTGCTTTCTGATATTCCTCACTATATTGATTATGATTTACACTCAGTCATTCCATGTTAAGCTGTTTTCGAAACTCGGACCTATTTACACTATTTTGTGATGTAAATATTGTTTTGGGTCGAGTACCGCGTTTGTTGATAGCCCGAGTGGCTTTTTGAGGGTTTCTGACTGAGTGAGGTCGACTGCCAACATTGTAAGGAAGTTATGGATTGGGTTGCACGCTGCAGCATGTTACATTATTATGAGATGTGAGAGGCCGAGAGCCTGAGTGATTTATGCCACGAGATGGCTTGATATTAGCGCTTGGGTTGTAGGATCCCCTCCGGAGCCTGTACACACCCGTAATGAGCCCAGGTACCTACTGAGTGCGATTGCCGAGTGTCGAGTGACGAGTGATTAGGAGGCATGAGTGACTGTGAGGTTGCCCGATGGGCTGATATAGAGTGATGGTGAGGCATGCTGAGTGACTGATTGTGAGGGATGTTATGCCCGAGGGGCGATTTATGAAATATGTTTTTTCTTGAGAGGCTATCTATTATTTCTATCATTTCTATATTAAATTTCCTTGATTTCTATGGAATTTGTGAGAAGGCGCATTTAAAATGATATTTTACTGAGATTGATTTTAAATGTTGTAAGGTATAAAATTTTTGTTTTCTAAAAGAAGGAGTTCATTCTCTGTGTATTTTACGACTGCTTTTACGTGTTTCGTTGCCTTAGACATTATTTACTTTCATTACTGTTGAGTTGGCGTACTCACATTACTCCCTGCACCTTGTGTGCAGATTTAGGTGCTGGATCTGAGCGCTAGCTGTTTTCACATTCTCTTGGAGTTTTTCGGGCTTTTGAGGTAGCTGTTTGGCGTCCGCAACATGCCCTCGTTCACTTCTTATTCTGTTATTTGATATCATTTCCTAGATTTGGTTGTAGTAAGGAAATAGTAGTACATGGTATTGTTTGTAGATTCTCATGACGGTTAACTCCAGGTTTTGGGGCAGTGTATAAATTATATTATTTGTTTGGTTGCTGTAAACTGCTTAATCGGAAGAATTTTGTGGAATATCTAATAGTTTCAAATTTAAGGGAAAGTCCTTATGTTGTTTTTCCGCTGGATTGACTAGCCTACTATCATGATAGGCTCCATCACGGCCTTTTCCGCATTTGGGGTCGTGACAATGTAACATCTCATTCCGAGCTTCCATCAATTTACTTATGGCGTACTCTCACGTACGAAAACATGGGGTGTAACATCATTCCCCCTTTGGAATATTTGTCCTCGAATGTTTACTGATGCACTTAATATTTTCATTACTTATGTCTTCTAAATACTTTAGTACTCTCCTTGCCATATAAGCAATTGTTCTGTGAATAATTCCAAAGGCCGGGGCATTCCCTCTTTAGGCCTCTTTCTTACACCACGACTTGTGGTCGGAATCCTTCCATTCTCATAACTGTTGCTACCTTCTATCATGCAACTTGTACGACTCTAACCTTCTAAATGCGACTCTTCTCTCCTTTTTCCTCCAGCTTTTAGCCAATCTCTAGGCCTCACTTTGTGAACATACACAGAGCTTGATAAGTAATCCCTCGGGGCATCTATAAGTATACTGAAGTTCTTCTCTTGGTACTTTGTCGAACTTATGAATATTGCTATATTTTATTTCATAGACCTGATTATCCATCCGTATGACTTTATTGAATGTAGGTAGGTCATACTATACCATAACCCTTACTTCGATTTATCATTACTGAGGTCTTCTACCAAACTCTAGGTTATCCTTGTTGCTTATCTTATGTGTATAAATCTAAGTTCTTTAATGCTTCATTATTACTGTTCATCATAGAATCTCATCTCATATTGTTGAACCTTTATCCATCTATTTTTGATTCACCTTAATGATGATCTATCATCTAGCATTGGTAACTTCACCTCTTATATAACATTGCCGCTAGGCTCTCGTCTCATCAGGGACATCTGGAGTAATTAGATTGATCCACCTAGGGGCGATACTATATTTCCATAACTGTATTTTATAGCATCCCAATGTAACTCACCTCACATGGGTGTTTTAATCTCGTACAATTCATGAAATCCACTTCAAGTCATTAATCAATCGAAGGACTAAATGTCATCCTTTGTCTATCACAATCACACCCTCATTCTATTACCAGGACAGCATTCTCTTCTAGATGTACTAGTCTTAGACTCATTTGAGTTCATTTAGGCTATACTGGGCTTTCTATAACTTAGAAAAAATCATTAGCTCTATTGTTTTTCATAATCTTAATACCGAGGATTTATCCATTCTCGTCACCTTCTCACTCTCCCTTTCTTATCCTTACTCCTATCTTCCTAAAACCTTGTCGCTTTACCATACTTTAGCTTTCGACCTACTCATATCTATTTATATTACTCGCAACATTCCTTCAACTTGCTTGCACCATAGATTTCCTTATCTTATTCTGGAACATCAAGCGAGACATCACATCGTCTCCAATTTTTCTTTACTCTAATGATTAGATCTCTCGGTACCTAGAAACTCTAGCGCGTGATGCTCTTGCACCTCGATTCGGCCTCCAAATGCTCTGAATCTATCCAAAATCAGTATATTATCATCAGTATATTAGTCAAACCCAGCCCCTGGGCCCACGTCTCAAAATCCGGCAAAATTCACAAAATTAGGAAGCTCATTCACTCACGAGTGCAACCATACTAGTTTCGTTCAAATCTGACTCCAATTTGATGTTCAAATCCCAAAAATTCATTTTACGAAGTTTCTACAATTTTCCCCAAATTTCTACCTCAAAGCACTAATCAAATGATGAATCATTGATATATTGATGTATATTAACCAAATCTGAGTTAGAATCACTTACCCCGATGAATTTCTTGAAAAACCCTCGAAAAATCGCCTCAAACCGAGATCCCTAGGTCCAAAATGTGAAATAATGCTTAATCCCATTTATATAGTGCGTTTTCTGATCTCCATAGTGCTGACAACGGAATTCTGGGCGCTGCAGCGGAACCAACATATGCAGACGCGAAAAATTAGCGTTGTTGCGCTTCTGGAGGTTACAGTGACAAGCTTTAGTATATTGGCCATATCTTTCTCTACATATGTCCAAATTATTATTTCTTTAGCTTTATGGAAACGAAACACGAACAACTACAACTTTTATTTTTGAGTCATCCCAAAATTCCTTCTTGATCAAAAGATATAGGCTCCCAAAATCAGACTAGTGAACCTCTGGATTCTTCCCTTGAGCGTCGTAGCATCAAAAATTCTGCCCTCTGCGCCCAGTTCCCGCCCCCAGTGGACATTCCTTCACCCTCAGCAAAGAATTTAAGCCTAGAACCATGCCTGAGTTCCGGTAATGCCTGGACTCGCTCAAAACTCACACGAAACACACCCGAGACCCTCGGGACCTCAACCAAACATGCCAACAAATCCCATAACCTCATTCAAACTTAGTCGAACCCTAAAAACACCCAAAATAAAATTGAAACACCAAATCAACTCATGATTCAAGCCTAAGGATCTTCGAAACTTCTAAATTCCGCCAATGATGTTGAAACCAACCAAAACATATCCGATTGACCTGAAAATTTGCACACATATCCAAAATGACATTACGAACCTGCTTCAACTTCCACAATTCCATTCTGACCCCGATAGCCTATTTTCCACTGCTGATTGGAAATCGCCAAAAACTAACTTTAGCCAATTCAAGCCTAATTCTACACCGGACATCAAAACCACATTCCGAACACACTCCTAAGTCCCAAATCGCCTAACAAAGCTATCTGAACCATAAAATCTACATTCTGATGTCGTTTACCGACAAGTCAACTACCAATTGACTTTTCAAACTATTAAGCCAATTTAAGAGACTAAGTGTCTCATTTCTTTCCAAAAGTTGCTCCGAACCTGAGCCAACCAATCTAACACAACATAATGAAGCTTAACCTCATATAATGAAGCAGAAACGGGGGCAACATGGCTATTACTCCCGGAACGACCTACCGGGTCGTTACAGGGTTGCACACTGCAATGATGTTGTTAATTAAATAGGGATCGGGTTGTGCGCCAAAATGAAGAGGATGCCTTGTAGTTGTTCTCGGTTACGCTCTGCTACCATGTTGTGTTATGAGGTGGTGCTTTGATTTTATCTAGGGCCTTTTGTGATTTACTTTCGTATTCTGTTTATTATAGAGTTACTCATTTCTATATTGTTATTTCTTTCTTCTTACTAATCGTACAGGTTTACAGTGAATGTCGTGCCATAGCCTTGTCACTACCTTGTCAAGATTAGGCCCAATACTTACCGAGTACGTGGGGTCAGTTGTACTCATACTACACTTCTACACTTTTTCTGTAGATCCCAGTGTCAGTCTTAGTGGTGCTCAGAGGTGATTGCTCGGGCCCTTTCCTAGGAGACTTGAGTTAGTGTTGCTTGGTGTTCGCAGACACTAGAGTCCCCTTCCTATCTTTATCTATTGTTTATGATACCAGGCAATATTGTTTTATCCATTGTGGACTTGTATTTAGCATTATTAGTTGCTCATGTAGTTGTGACACCAAATATTGAGGATAGTTTTAGATAGCGATGGTTGTAGTCCTAGGTTATGTGTTGTGCGATTTACTCTTTTATCATTATTAATATGTGTTTAGTTTTTAAACTGCTTTAATCATTGTGCTAATGTTGGCTTGCCTAATAAGCGAATGTTAGGCACTATCACGACCTTATTTTTAGCATTTGGGGTTGAGACAAATTGGTATCATAGCCCTAGATTGCATAGGTCACATGAGTCATGAGCAAACTTGGTAGAGTTTTGAAGATCAGTACAAAGACGTCTGCACTTATCTTCTATAGGCTATAAGGCTTTAGGAAACTTCACTTTCTTTCTTTCTCTATCATAGCTTTGTTTTATCATGAAGTTTGAATCTTTCTTATCTTATTCTCTCACAAATGGTGAGGACAAGTGTTTTGTTAGCAGTTGATCACGAGTTGTGGCCCCAGATTGCAGCCACTACTAGAGTTAGGGGTGGGAAAAAGGCATAGGTAGAGGCAAAACTTAGCCTAGAGCACTCGCAGTCAAGCCTCGCTAGCTTCGCATGATGAGATTTAGGTTCAAGTCGAGCCATTAGGACCAGCTCAGGTCCTTGAGGGGTTCATTTCCACCCTAGTGTTTCAGGATGCCTTGGTCCTATGGTTTGTTTCATAGAGATTATGGCTCTGGCTCGTGCATTTCTTTTGTTACCAACCGCTTCTTATGCCGCGGGAGGAGTTCAGACTCCCGCTACTCATACCCTAGAGCAGATGGCCTATGGATATCAGAACCCATGAATTATACTAGTGTGGGTGATTCAACCTATTATCGCTACACAGCCCGAGGACAGGCCCCGATGTCAGCTAATAAACTAAAAAGGTTGGACAGGTTCACCTTGTTGTTTCCCCATCTTTTTAGTGGTGCACCTTCATAGGATCACTAGGACTTCCTAGTCCGTTGCCATGAAATTTTGTGGATCTTGGGACTAGTGGAGTCCAATGGAGTTGATTTCACCATCTTTCATATGCATGGTTCTACCAAGATGTAGTGGCCAGTTTATGAGATAGGCAGGTCACCGAGATCATCTCCTATAACATGGGCTCAGCTTTTTGTAGTTGTTCTTGGGAAAGTTTATTCATTTCACTCGGAGAGAGAAGTTGTACATTTAGTTCGAGCACCTTCAACATTGATGTTACTTAGTATGAGACTAGATTTGTTAATTTATCTCGCCATGTAGCTATGCTGATTCTTACTAAAAGGGATAAGGTATAAAGGTTTATATAGGGTCTTACATATGGCATCAGACTTCAGATGGCTAAAGAGGCTGTGACCGATATTTCCTTACTCAGGTAGTGGATATCGGTAGAAGGATTGAGCGCATTAGAGGCCAGGTGAGAGAGAAGACCTCTAATAGGAGGCCGCATCATTTTTGAGGACATAGTGGTGCCTCATCTAAAGGAAGAGTTTTCTTATGTAGAGGCCATTCTATTAGATCGGTACAGTCAAGACTGAAGCTCACAAAGGGTACATCAGGCAAATATAGTTCTTATTGACCTCGTTCTAAGCATCTAGCATTCAGTCCACCTTCAAGTTCCTTTAGTGCACCACTGATTTAGAGTTATTATAATGGTCATTTTGTTCATCGGGGTCAGTCTCAAATTCTGCAGCCACGCAAGCCAAAGGGCTACTTTGATAGGGATGCATGTTATATTTTTAGGTATTGTCCCAGATTGTAGGGCAATAGGGTACTCATGCCATGATTCCGGCACCAGTTGCTTCACCACTCGCTCAGCCAGTTAGAGGTAGGGGTCAGGTAACCCGAGGTAAAGGCAAGTTTTTTAGAGGTCGGGGTCAGCTAGTGAGCGATCTCCTAGAGGTGGATGACGGGTTTGTGGGGATCAACCTGATTGTTATCCGGGTTGTCCCGGTGTGGAGTTGTCCGATGTAGTTATTACAAGCATTATCCCATTCTATCACAGATATGTGTCCATGTTATTTGACGGGCTCTACTTCTTCTTATGGGACTTCATATTTTGCTTTGAACTTTAGTATGCCTCTTGGTTCTCTTGATGTTTCTATTTTGGTGTATATATCGATTGGAGATTCCATAGTAGTGATCGGGTGAACCGGTCTTGTGTTTTTACTATTAATGGTGTTGATACTATAATTGATATTTTATTGTACATGGTGGATTTTGAGGCCATTCTTTGTATGGATTTTTTGTCTCCGTATCATAATATCTTAGATTGTCATGCTAAGACTGTGACTTTTGTCATGTCGGGGTTGCCTAGATTAGAGTGGAAATGGACTCTCGGTCATACCACCAGAAGGATGGTTTCGTATTTGAAGGTTTCACGTATTATTGAGAAGGGGTGTTTAGCATATATGGCTTACATCTGGTCAAGTGCGTAGGCTCCATTTATAGATTAGGTACCGGTTGTGAAAGAGTTTCTAAAGGTGTTTCCTACAAATTTATGGAGTATGCCATCTGATAGGAATATCGAGTTTTGCATTGATATTGTTCCAAGCACTCATCCTATTCATATTCCATCGTAACGTATGGGTCCAGCAAAGTTGAATGAATTGAAGGATCAATTGTGGAATTTGCTTGACAAGGGATTCATTAGACTGAGTGATTCACCTTGGGGTGCGCCAGTGTTGTCTATTAAGAAAAAGGATGGTTCAATAAGGATGTGCATTGACTATTGGCAGTTGAACAAGGTGACTATCAAGAATAAGTATCCATTGCCAAAGATTGATGATTTATTTGACCAGCTTCAGGGTGCTAAGGAGTTTTCCAAGATTGACTTAAGATTTGACTACCATCAGGTGAAGATTAGCGCATCGGATGTCCCCAAGACAGCTTTTAGGACTCGATATGGTCATTACGAGTTCTTAGTGATGTCATTTGGCTTGACTAATCCTCCAACAACCTTCATGGATTTGGTGAACCGAGTGTTGAAGTCTTATTTAAATTCCTTTGTGATTGTCTTTACTGATGATATTATGGTTTAATCTCATAGTAGAGAGGAACATGACAACACATATGGATATTACTTCAGATGTTGAAGTATCGTCAACTTTATGCCAAGTTTTTGAAGTGTGAGTTATGGGTAGACTCAGTTGCTTTTTTTGGGTTGGGTTGTGTCTTCTGATGGTATCAAGGTTGATCCTAAGAAGATGGAGCCAGTTTAAAATTGTCCTAGACCTACTTCAGCTATAGCGCTTCGGCACTTCTTGGTTTTGGCGGGCTACTATTGCTATTTCATGGAGGGGTTTTCATCTATCTAAGCCACATTGGCCAAGTTGACTTAGAAGTGTTCTCTTTCAAATGGTCTAATGAGTGTGAAGAGAGCTTCAAGAAGCTCAAGACTACCTTAACTAGGACCCTAATGTTGGTGTTGCCCATATGTTTGGGGTCTTACACTGTGTATTGTGACGAATTGCGTAAAGGAATTAGCTCGATATTTATGCGAGATGGTAGTGCGATTGGCTACGTGCCTCGTTAGTTAAAGGTCCATGGGAATAACTACCTTGTGTATGATTTGACGTTAGCATCCATTATTCACGCGTTCGAGATTTGGAAACACTATTTATATAGCGTGACATGTGAAGTCTATGCTGACCATCGAAGTTTCCAACATCTATTCAAACAAAAGGACGTTAATTTATGGCGACAGAGATGGTTAGAGTTATTTAAAGACTATGATATCACAATATTGTAACATCCAGGAACGACTAACATGTTGGCCGATGCCTTGAGTAGGAAGGCAAAGAGAATAGGTAGTTTGGCATTTATACCGGTAGTAGAGAGGCCATTGGCCATGGATGTTCGGGATTTTGCTAAGAAGTTAGTGAGGTTGGATATTTCTGATCCTGTGAGGGTTCTTTCTTTCATTATGGTGCAGTTACCTTTGTTGGAGCGCATCACGGCTCGCAAGTTTGATGATCCTCACTTTTTGGTATTGAAGGACACGGTGCAGCGGGGTGGTTCTAAGAAGGTCGTGATTAGGTATGATTGTGTTATGCGGCTTCAGGACCGTATTTGTGTTTTAAATATTGATGGGTTGAGATATTTTATCCTTGAGGAGGCTCATAACTCATGGTATTCTATTCACCAAGTTTTCACAAAGATGTATCGTCACTTGAAATAGCATTATTGGTAGCAGAAGATGAAGAAATATATTCTTGGACATTTATAACAGTGTTTTAATTCTCAACAGGTGAAGTATGAACATCCGAAACTCGGTGGTTTGACTCAGAAGTTAGTAATACCGGAGTGGAAGTGGGAGCACATAAGTATGGACTTTGTGGTAGGCTTACCACAAATCATGAGGAAGTATGATGTTGTTTGGGTTATCGTGGAGTGGCTGATCAAGTCCACACATTTCATTCGGTGATGACTTCCTACTCTTCCGAGCTGTTGGCTTATATTTACATCAGGGAGATTATTCACGTGAACGATGCGCCCATTTATATCATCTCCCAATGTGGCAAGTAGTTTGTTTTTCACTTTTGGAGAGCTGTGCAGTGTGAGTTTTGCACGCAGGTTGAGCTATGTAATGCATTTCACCATGAGACAGATGGACAGTCTGAGTGGACCATTTAGATTTTGGACAAATGTTGAGGGCATGCACCATTGATTTCGGATGTCAGTAGTACCATTTCCTACCTCTAGCAGAATTTGCGTACAACAATAGCTATCAGTCGAGTATCCAGATGGCTCCGTATGAAGCCTTATATGGGAGACGATGTTTTTCTGCCATTGGTTGGTTTGAGCTCGGTGAGGCTAGATTGTTGGGCACTAATTTAGTTCGTTATGCTTTAGAAAAGGTGAAATTGATTCAGGAGCATGCTAGAGCTTGCTGGAATTTGCGATGCTGGGTTGGGATGGCAGCTTTGCTTTTGCGATGCTTAGTTCGCATCTGTGAGGGGTTCAACCTTCACATTTGCAAAGTTCTGGTCGCAATTGCAACTCTATGAGGGTAGGGAAAACTTCTCTTTTGTGTAGTTGAGTTCGCATTTATGGATATCCTAGGTTCGCATTGTCACGCCTCGAAATCCCACCATCAGGCCATGATGGCGTCTAACGTTCAACCCTCCAGACAAGCCAACATGTATAGATAAGCTAGCATATTAACATCAATTTAATAGGATAAACTAAATGGTTCATAATTTAACAGCGGAAATAAATATGGTTTCAAGCTAAATAAGGACACCATAATACAACAACGCATAAATTTTTCCAAAACCTGGAGTCACAAACTCATGAACTGCCTGTAAGAGTGCTAAATACAAGTCTGAAAAAAGAATACATAGCTGTCTCTAAAACTAGAGGAAAAACAAGATAGAAGTGAAGACAAATGGATGGAAGAGACGCCAAGGCCCACGAACACAAGCGGGTATACAATGAAGCCTCTAGGATAAGCTGGAAGACACTCCCACTAATGATGTCCTCCAGTTTCGGCTGCGTTATCTGCACAACATAAAGAAGTGCAGGTGTAGCATCAGTACAATCGACCCCATGTACTGAGTAAGTGCCGAGCCTAACCTCGGCACACTATTGACGAGGCTAGGACACGACGACAAAATGTACCTTTGCAGTTCAATAGTATAGTCGAATCTAAACAAGAATACAATTACGGGGAAGAACATGCATGGGGTAAGAGATAACAAATTCTGAAATAACATAAACAAAAACAACAATATGAATTACCTGATAATAATAACGGGAATTGACAACACAGATTAAACGGTAAAAGATGCGGCACGGCATGTCCCCTCGTGCATAATAATAATATAAAACATGGCACAGAATGTCCCCTCGTGCATAATAATATAAAACATGGCACGGAATGTCCCGTCATGCATAATCAATATGAAACATGGCACGGAATGTCCCCTTGTGCATAATAATATAAAACATTGCATGGAATGTCCCCTCGTGCATAATAATATAAAACATGGCACGGAATGTCCCCTTGTGCATAATCAATATAAAACCTGGCACGGAATGTCCCCTCGTGCATAATAATATGAAACATGGCACGACATCACTCTTCATGCTTTAAACTCTTCCTCGCCCAAACAGCATTCACAAACAAGAGCAAGGAAATAAACAGAGAGAAAAAAAAAATGGAAATCCCGGCAAGGGAACATCAATTAAACAATTAAATCCCATCAAGGGAACATCAATTAAAGAATTAAATCCCGCCAAGGGAACTATACAACGATGACCCGGCAAGGGTATATTTCAATAACTCTTCCTCATTCTTTAACTTTCATTTCCATTATTTATTCTATTACTTGAGGCAATGCTCCAAAGGATGTAATTATCTCATATTCCTTCATCATTCGTTTTACAATTTGAGCCAATGCTCCAAAGAGTGTAATTACCTCATATTTCTTCATTATTCGTTTCACAATTTGAGCAAAATCTCCAAAGCATGTAATTATCACATATTCCTTCATCATTCATTTTACAAATTTAGCCAATGCTCCAAAGAATGTAATTACCTCATATTTCTTCATTATTCGTTTCACAATTTGAGCCAATGCTCCAAAGCATGTAATTAACTCATATTCCTTCATCAGTCGTTTTACAATTTGAGCCAATACTCCAAAAGAATGTAATTACCTCATATTCCTTCACATGCCCTTTGCATCATATAGAAATCATCAATTAGGCATGGAAATTATAACAAAGTCAGAATACTCATAATATAGGGACTCACGGTCATGCTAGACACAAATGTATAGGTACTCGTCACCATGATTATACATCGTATTTGACAATTAGCAAATAGCAAATGATACTCAACTCATATTCTCTCAAGCTAAGGTTAGACCAAGCACTTACCTCGGGTCCAGAATATATCAATCAACCCTCTAACACCGCCTTTCCTTTAGAATTCAACTCTGGAATGGTATTATCTAGGCATAATCAACTCAAGTATATCAATAAGGATTCAATAATTCAATTACATAGCCAAATTACCCATTTCCACGCATTCTTCAAAAATAAAAAATTCAACCCCGGGATTGCTTGGTCCAAACACGAGGCTCGGACCAAAACCACGTCACCCATTCACCCACAAGCCCGAATACATAATTTGTTTTCAAATTTGACCCCAAAACGAGGTCTAAATCAAGAAAATTTAAAAGGGCCTAACTCTACCAAAATTCCCAATTTTCTGCTCTAATTTGCATGTTTTAGGCTTAGGAGTTCATGAGATATAGATGAAAAATGAAGGAAACGAGTTAAAATTTACTAACCCAAGAATTTCTGGTGAAGGATGGCTTTATTGGATGCCTAAGGACCTTGGAGAAGATGAATTTCGTGAAAACATATGAAAAATCCTGAAGCTACTATCCTGGAAATATTTATATACTACTGGGCGAAATAGCCCTTCGCGTTCATGAAAGGGAGGTAACATTCGCGTATGGTAGACTTGACAGACCATCGCGTTCGCAGAAGGTTGAACGCGAACGTGATGAAGAAGACCTGCAAGCTACGCTAACGCGGTCAATTGGATGCGAACGCGAAGAGGAAAAGAGGGTTAAGTCCCCAGGGTCAAATAACCCTACGCGATCTCCCAGGTCGATGCCTCAGGAGGCTGACCTCTCCACTAAACACGAACACAAGGGAAACTCTTGGATCTCAACTGAAGAAATCTGCCGGTCAAGAATAGCTATCGGCTCCTCCTCATAAGATAAAACCTTTTCTAACTGGACAGTGCTGAAATCTAACTGGATGTGCATGGACACATGAAAAACTGGATGTGCGGCTGATAAGCTAGGTGGAAATGCGAGTCTATAGGCCACCTCTCCCACTCGATCAAGAATCTCAAACGGACCAATGAACCTAGGGCTAAGCATGCCCTTCTTCACAAATCTCATCACAACTTTCATAGGCGACACTCGGAGCAATACTCGCTCACCAACCATAAAAGCTACATCTCGAACCTTGCGATCTGCATAACTCTTTTGCCTGGACTGAGCTGTACGAAGCCTATCCTGAATGATCCCGACCTTGTCCAAGGCCTCCGGAACCAAATCTGTACCCAGCAACCGAGCCTCTCCCGGCTCAAACCATCCAACCAGAGATCGACACTGCCTACCGTATAAAGCCTCATAAGGAGCCATCTCGATACTCGACTGGTAGCTGTTGTTGTAGGAAAACTCTGCTAAAGGCAAGAATTGATCCCACGATCCTCCAAAGTCTAAAACACAAGCTCTGAGCATATCCTCCAGTGTCTGAATAGTCCGCTCAGAATGTCCATCCGTCTGAGGATGAAATGTTGTGTTCAACTCCACCTGGGTACCTAACTCTCGTTGAACTGCTCCCCAGAAACGCGAGGTAAACTGAGCGCCACGGTCCGAAATGATAGATACTGGCACACCATGAAGGCAGACAATCTCCCGGACATAGATCTCAGCTAACCTCTCGGATGAATAGGAAACTGCCATAGGAATGAAATGCGCTGACTTGGTCAGCCTAAACAATGACCCACACTGCATCAAACTTCTTCCGGGTTAACGGATGTCCAGTAACGAAGTTCATAGTGATCCTCTCCCACTTCCACTCGGGAAGCTCAATCCACTGAAATAAACCACCAGGCCTCTGATGCTCATACTTAACCTGTTGAAAATTCAAACACCGCGCCATATGTGCCATAATATCCTTCTTCATTTTATGCCACCAATAATGCTACCACAAATCCTGATACATCTTTGCGGCTCCCGGGTGAATAGAATACCGGGAACTATGGGCCTCCTCTAAAATCAACTCTCGAATCCTATTAACATTGGGCACACAAACTCGCCCATGAAATCTCAAAACACCATCATCACCTAAAGTCACCTGCTTGGCACCTTCGCGCTGCACCGTGTCTCTAAGGACACACAAATGGGGATCATCAAATTGTCGATCACGGATACGCTCTAATAATGAAGAACGAGCGACCGTACAAGCCAAAACTTGACTAGGCTCAGAAATATCCAACCTTACAAATTGATTGGCCAAAGCCTGAACATCCAAATCAAGCGGCCTCTGACTGACCGGAATAAAAGCAAGACTGCCCATACTAGTTGACTTCCTACTCAAAGCATCGGCCACCACATTGGCCTTCCCCGGGTGATATAAGATGGTAATATCATAATCCTTCAACAACTCCAACCACCTCCTCTGCCTCAAATTCAACTATTTTTTATTGAACAAGTACTGAAGACTCTTATGATCTGTGAACACCTCACACGCCACGCCATACAGATAGTGCCTCCAAATCATCAATGCGTGGACAATGGCTGCCAACTCCAAATCATGCACAAGCTAGTTCTTCTCATGAATGTTCAACTGCCTCAAAGCATAAGCAATGACCTTGCCATCTGCATCAACACTACACCAAGCCCAATACGGGAAGCATCGCAATAGACTGTATACGACCCTGAACCTGTGGGCAAAACCAATATCGGTGCCGTAGTCAGAGCTGTCTTGAGCCTCTGAAAGCTCGCCTCACACTCGTCCGACCATCTGAACTGGGCACCCTTTTGGGTCAACCTGGTCATCGGGGCTGCAATAGATGAGAACCCCTCCACGAACCGACGGTAGTAGCCTAACAATCCCAAGAAATTCCGAATCTCTGTAGCTGATGTTGGTCTTGGCCGGTTCTTGACTACCTCAATTTTCTTCGAGTCAACCTGAATGCCCTCTGCTGATATGACATGACCCAGGAATGCAACATAAGTCAACCAGAACTCACACTTCGAAAACTTTGCATATAGCTGGCTATCCTTCAGTGAAGACTATCAGGAACGAGTCCAAATAAGGCCTGAACACTCGGTTCGTCAAATCTATAAAAGCTTCTGGGGCATTTTTCAACCCAAATGACATGACTAAAAACTCGTAATGCCCGTACCGAGTGCGGAAAGCTGTCTTAGAGACATTGGATGCCCTAATCCTCAACTGATGGTAGCCAGATCTCAAGTCTATCTTTGAAAATACCTTGGCACCCTGAAGCTGTTCGAAAAAATCATCAATCCTCGGTAGTGGATACTTATTCTTGATTGTAACCTTGTTCAATTATCGATAATCAATGCACATCCTCATCGAACCATCCTTTTTCTTCACAAACAATATTGGAGCACCCCAAGGAGAAACATTGGGCGTAATAAAACCTTTCCCAACCAAATCCTGCAACTGTTCCTTCAACTCTTTCAAGTCTTGCGGGGCCATATGATACGGCAGAATAGTAATGGGCTGGGTGTCCGGAGCCAGATCAATACAGAAATCATTGTCCCTATCAGGTGGCATCCCCGGCTGGTTTGAAGGGAAGACCTCAGGAAACTCATGAACCACGGGCACCGAATCAATAGAGGGAACCTGAACACTAGAATCGCGCACATAAGCCAAATAAGCCAAACACCCCTTCTCGACCATACGTCGAGTCTTCATGTACGAAATAACACTACGGGTAGAGTGACCATGAGTCCCTCTCCACTCCAAACGGGGAAAATATGGTAAGGCTAAGGTGACAGTCTTGGCATGGCAATCCAAGATAGCGCGATGTGGGGATAGCCAGTCGATCCCCAATAAAAGATCAAAATCGACCATACCTAAAAGCAACAAATCAACACAGGTCTCAAGACCCGCAATCACAACAACACAAGAATGATGGACTCGATCGACCATGATAGAATCACGCACTGGTGTAGATACATAAACAGGAAAAGGATCACTAGGCATTACACGGTACGGTGCAAAATAAGAGGACACATACGAATACGTAGACCCTGGATCAAATAGCACTGAAGCATCTCTGTCACAAACCCGAATAGTACCTGTAATGACTGCATCTGAAGATTCAGCCTCTGGCCTGGCCGGAAGACCATAACATCAGGGCTGGGCCCCACCACCCTAAACCACATCTCTGGGACGGCTGGCTGCTGGCTGGTCTCCACCTCTGGCGGCCTGAGCTCCACCTTTATGACCTCTACCTCCACCTCTAGCACCTCTACTCCTATCTCTAACAAGGTGGGAAGGCCGTGGAACACCTGGTGCTTGTACCATGGCATGAGAACCCTGATGCTGGGACCCACCAGAACCTCAGGGGCAAAACCTGGAAATGTACCCCAAACCACCGCAAGTATAACAAGGTTTCTGCTGATGTGACTGCTGACTCTTGAACTGGCCCTGTCGACCTGAATGACTACCTCAGAAACTCTGAAACGGTGGTGCACTGAAGGGAGCTGGTGGCGCACTGTAAGGCTGCTGATCAGACTAGTGCATCTAAGAACCACGACCACCTGAAGTACCATAGGAAACCTAGAGAGCTGACTAAAAAAGTCTAGGAGGATGACCTTTGCCTAAAGAATTCCTGCTCCCAGATGAGGCTCCACTGAAATGACAGAAATGACGGGGCCTCTTGTCAGCCCCCTGACCACCACCTTGCGACATAACCATCTCAATCCTCCTGGCCACATTGGCCGCATCCTGGAACAATATATCTGTACCTGACTCTCTAGCCATATGAAGTCTGATAGGCCGGGACAATCCTTCGATTAACCTCTGAACCCTCTCCCGTTAAGGGGGAAGTATCATAAGAGCATGTCGGGCTAGAGTGATGAACTTCGTCTCGTACTGAGTGACGGGCATGGATCCCTGCTGGAGACGCTCAAACTGCCTCCGAAGGCCTCTCTCTGAGTAATGGGAAGGAACTTCCCAAAAATACCTCTGAGAACTGAGTCCAAGTCAAAGTTGTAGATCCAGCTGGTCTCTCCACCAACTCTTGACTGCGTGAGATAACCAAAAAGTATCAAAGTCAACTCCGTTGGACTCCACTATGCCCATATTACGAAGAACTTCATGGCAGCTGTCCAAATAATCCTGGGGGTCCTCTAATGGTGAACAAGTAAAAGTAGCAGTGAATAACTTGGTGAACCTATCCAGTCGCCACAAAGCATCTGCTGACATAGTTGCTCCCTCTGCTACTGGTGCTGCAATACCCGGCTAAGCTACTCCGGCTGGCTGAGGTGCCGGGGTCTGAAATTGTGGAGCTAGCTGCTCTAGCATAAGAGTGGCAGGAGTCTGGGCACCTCCACCAGCCTGAGAGATGGCTGGTTCTATAGGAAGAAGACCCGCCTGTGCTACACTCTCCATGAGTCCGACTAGACGGACAAGGGCGTGCTGAAGCACTAGCGTAGCTATGAACCCCTCTGGGACCTTAGCTGGTCCAACTGGGACTACTGGAACTGGGACCTCCTCGTCAGACTCGACCTGAGGGTCCTCCACTGGGGCTGCTGCTCTAGGATAAGCCCGGCCCCGGCCCCGGCCTCGGCTCTAGCACGGCCTCGTCCTCGACCCCTCGTAGGAGCGGTAGTAGGAGTGTCGGGCTGCAGAGCGGAACCTTGGGAAGCACGCGTCCTCGCAATCTGTGAGAGAATAGAATAGAAACTCAATCAGTACTTAGAATTCATATCGCCCGACAGAGATGGAAAGAAATGTGGAGTCATCCTAACTTTGCAGCCTCTAGGGGATAAATACAGACGTCTCCGTACCGATCCCTCAGACTCTACCAAGTTGTCCGTGAGTTGTAAGACCTAAGCAACCTAGTGCTCTGATACCAACTTGTCACGCCCTGAAATCCCACTATCGGGTCGTGATGGCGTCTAACGTTGAACCCGCTAGACAAGCCAACGTGTATAGATAAACTAGCATATTAACATCAATTTAATAGGATAAACTAAATGGTTCACAATTTAACGGCGAAAATAAATATGGTTTCAAGCTAAATAAGGACAACATAATACAACAACGCGTAAATTTTTCCAAAACCTGGAGTCACAAACTCACGAAGTTATATCTGAAAAGAGAATACAGAGTTATATCTGAAACTAGAGGAAAAACAAGACAGAAGTGAAGAAAAAGGGATGGAAGAAGCCAAGGCCCACGAACGCCAGCGGGTATACATTGAAGCCTCTAGGATAAGCTGGAAGACACTCCCACTAATGATGTCCTCTGGGTCCGACTGTATAATCTACACAATAGAAAGAAGTGCAGGTGTAGCATCAGTACAACCGACCCCATGTACTGAGTAAGTGCCGAAGCTAACCTCGGCGAAGTACTGAAGAGGCTAGGACACAACGACAAAATGTACCTGTGTAGTTCAATAGTATACTAGAATCTAAACAAGAATACAATTACGTGGAAGAACATGCTGGGGGTAAGAGATAACAAATACTGACATGACATAAATGAAAACAACAGTCCAAAATACCTGAAACTAATAACGGGAATTGACAACACAAATTAAATGGTAAAAGAAGCGGCACGGTATGTCCCCTCGTGCATAATAATAATATAAAACATGGCACGAAATTTTCCCTCGTGCATAATAATATAAAACATGGCACGGAATGTCCCCTTGTGCATAATAATATAAAACATGGCACGGAATGTCCTCTCGTGCATAATAATATAAAATATTGCACGGAATGTCCCCTCGTGCAATAATCAATTTAAAACATGGCACGTAATGTCCCCTCGTGCATAATAATATGAAACATGGCACGGCATCACCCTTCGTGCTTTAACACTCTTCCTCACCCAAACAGCAATCACAAATAAGGGCAAGGAAATAAACAGAGAGAAAAAAATGGAAATCCCGACAAGGGAACATCAATTAAACAATTAAATCCCGCAAAAGGAACATCTATTAAACAATTAAATCCCGGCAAGGGAACTATACAACAATGAGTCGGCAAGGGTATATTTCAATAACTCTTCCTCTTTCTTTCACTTTCATTTCCATGATTTATTCTATTACTTGAGGCAATGCTCCAAAGAATGTAATTATCTCATATTCCTTCATCATTCTTTTAACAATTTGAGCCAATGCTCTAAAGAATGTAATTACCTCATATATCTTCATTATTCATTTCACAATTTGAGCCAACGCTCCAAATCATGTAATTATCTCATATTCCTTCATCATTCGTTTTACAATTTGAGCCAATGCTCCCAAAGAATGTAATTACCTCATATTTCTTCATTATTCATTTCACAATTTGTGACAATACTCCAAAGCATATAATTATCTCATATTCCTTCATCATTCATTTTACAATTTGAGCCAATGCTCCAAAAGAATGTAATTACCTCATATTCCTTCACATGCCCTTTACATCATATAGAAATCATCAATTAGGCATAAAAATTACAACAAAGTCAGAATACTCATAATATAGGGACTCACGGTCATGATAGACACCAATGTATAGATACTCGTCACCATGCCTATATATCGTATTTGACAATTAGCAAATATCAAATGATACTCAACTCCTATTCCCTCAAGCTAAGGTTAGACCAAACACTTACCTCGAGCCCAAAATATAGCAATCAACCATCTAACACTGCCTTTCCTTTAGAATTCAACTCCGGAATGCTATTATCTAGGCATAATCAACTCAAGTATATCAACAAGGATTCAATAATTCAATAACATAGCCTTATTACCCATTTCCATGCATTCTTCCAAAATAACAAAATTCGACCCCGGGCCCGCTTGGTCCAAACACGAGGCTCGGACCAAAACCGCGTCACCCATTCATCCACGAGCCCGAATACATAATTTGTTTTCAAATTCGATCCCAAAACGAGGTCTAAATCATGAAAATTTAAAAGGGCCTAACTCTACCCAAATTCCCAATTCTCTACTCTAGTTTGCATGTTTTAGGCTTAGGAATTCATGAGATATAGATGAAAATTGACGGAAACGAGTTAAAATTTACTAACCCAAGAAGTTTTAGTGAAGGATGGCTTCAATGGATGCCTAAGGACCTTGGAGAAGATGAATTTCGTGAAAACTTATGAAAAATCCCGAAGCTACTGTTCTGGAAATATTTATATACCACTGGGAAAAATTGCCCTTCACGTTCGCAGAAGGGAGGTTGCGTTCGTGAAGGGTAGACTTGACAGACCATCACGTTCGCGAAAGAGCGAACACGAACGCGAAGAGTAAAAAGGCTGAGGTCTAGAAATTGACCTACGCGAACGCGTGGGACATCAGCGAACGCGATGAAGAAGACCTGAAAAGCTACGCGAACGCGGTCAATTGTATGCGAACGCGAAGAGGAAAAGATGCCTAAGTCCTCAGGGTAAAATAACCCCACGCAATCGCAAGAGAATGGATACGAACGTGATGAAGGAAAATCTTAAAGATTCGCGAACGCGGAAGAGGCATCGTGAACGCGAAGAACAAATGGACCTGCAACTGCTGAAGCCAAAAACCAGCAATCTTCATAAGTTCAAAATTACTCCGAGACACCTCCGAAACACTGCCGAGCCCTCGGGGCTCCTAATAAATCACATGCACTAACTCAACAACATCCTACAAACTTAACTATGCGATCAAATCGCCAATATAACATCAAAAACAACGAATCAAACCTCAAAATCACTAGTTTTTCTTCAAACATTATAAACTTTCAATTTTAGAGTTTTAAGTCTGAAACACGTCAAACGACGTCCAATTTCAACCAAACTTTATAGAAATATCTTAAACCACATATAAGACTTGTACCGCGCGCCGCAACCAAGATACGGGTCTAATACCAACACATTCTAACCAATTTCCATTTCACCTTTCTTTATAAATTTCAGAAAAACAATTTCAATCAAAAATTTATTTGTTGGGCTTGGGACCTGGAATTCGATTCCGAGCATATGCCCAAGTCCCATATTTTCCTACGGACCCTCCGGGACTGTCAAATCACGGGTCCGGATCCATTTACCCAGAATGTTGACCGGAGTCAAATTTATTCATTTTAATATCAAAATCTTAGCATTTTTCACAGAATTTCATATTTAAGCTGTCCGGCTACGCGCCCGGCTTGCACACGCAAATCGATGCAACTACAAATGAGATTTTCAAGGCCTTGAAAGTATGGAATGGGTAATAAAGTAGGTGATGACCCCTTGGGTCGTCACACACATTTGCAACGATTGTAACGCATTTGCGTTATTGGAAGCTCAGGAGCTGGTTCGCAATTACAACCAACTATTCGCATTTGCGGAAAACACAATTGTGAATAGAAGGTCGCAATTGCAAACCTGCAGCTGGGTAAAATTTTTGGATTTCAGGATAGCTCATTTTATGCCCTTTTTGAGTCCAATACTCGATAGAGGTAATTTTTGGAGAGCAATTTCTTCCCAACTTCATATGTTAGTAACATTAACTTGTTTGTTTTCAATTCCCATTACTTTTCCAAAAATTTTCACTATCAAATCTAAGATTTCATATAGTAGGAATTGGATTTGGATAGAAAATTATGGATTTTATAAACATGAGATTTAGACCTCAAATTGAGGTCAAATTTCAAAATTAATCACATATTTGGACCCGAGGATGAATGTGTAATCGAGATTGGATCAAAATTTCAGATTTCGACTACGCGATTTCGGGTTTACTTTTTGTTGACTTTTCCAGACATGTTAACTATATAACCTATTGTGTATGAGGGTAGTTTTTAAAACTTGTTTTGACTTATTTGAACCATATTTATCTAGATTCGGGTGGTTTGCAGGCTTGTTCTAAAGGGAAAGTCGTATTTGATTGTTGACCTTGTTCCTAAAAGAGGTAAGTATCATTCTTAACCTTGATTTGAGTAAATTAGGACATGGTTGGTCTATGTGTGGGGACGAGGTATATGCAAAGTGGCGAGTATTTATGTGTTTTCATAGGTTTAAGCATGCAGGATGTACCACTTTATTTCATGTCTTTGATTATACCATGTCTTTACTTATTTCATGTTTTTACTTGTTAGGCGCTCTTACTTAATACATATTTTTACATGATATATATGTCTTCACTTGTTACATGTCCTTAATTTTTACATGTGCTAGCTTATTTCCAACCCTTTTTATCATATGCCTTTACTTGTTACACGCTCTTACATGTTACTGGATATATGATTATACATGTCTCATGCCTTAGTTGCCGTATTGCCTTTACTTGTTTCTTGTTTCACTCTATTATGATATATTAGACTTTCTGATCTTTAGATTGTTCTCGTGTTTAACACTTGTTGAAGTTATTGTTGACATATATTGTGAGGCTATCTTATTAAAATTGAAGTTGTTGACTTTCCTTGTTCGTGCTCGTATTTCCTTGGTAAATTGTGCATTTTAGTTCCTTTTATGTTATATTGCAGGATTCACCGTGTTTGGTCATTATTGAGTATTTTCAAATGAATTGATAATGGAATCGGGTTGGCATTCCAACGGAGTATCTATTGATATTAGGATTAGGTTGCACGCCACACCGATATTGTTATTGGCATTGGATCGGGGTGCGTGTCGCAACGATATTGTTAATTATATTAGGATCGAGTTACGTGCCGCAAAAGAAAGTATGTCTTGTAGATGTTCTTGGTTGTCATGCTCCTATACTGTGTTGTTCTATGAGGTGGTTATGTGATGTTATTCTGGGGCCCTATGTTATTTACTTTCTTATTCCATTCATTATGTAGTTACTCGCTTCTCGATATTGTTATTGCTTTTTCATTTTATTACTCGCATAGGTTTACAGTCAGTGTCTCTACATAGCTTCATCACTACCTCGTCAAGAATAGGCTTAGTACTTACTGAGTATATGGGGTCGATTTTACCCATACTACACTTCTACACTTCTTGTGCAAATCCCGATATCGGTCCCAGTAGTATTTAGAGGTGATTGCTTCGACCCTTGAGGTAGTGTTGTTTGGCGTTCGGATACCTTGGAGTTCCCTTCCCACCTTCATCTATTGCTTATTGTACTAGACATTATCATACTTTCCATTGTAGACTTGCATTTTGCATTATTACTGGCTAATGTAGTTTGACACCTTATACTGAGATAGTTTTATACAACGATGGTTGTAGTCCTATATTACATTTATGCTACTTTACTCGTTTATAATTATTAATATTTATTTAGATATTAAATTTTCTTTGATCCTTATGCTAATGTTGGCTTGCCTAGCTAGCGAATGTTAAGTACCATCACGACCCCATGGTTAGGATATTGGGTCGTGACAGGAATGATGGTTTTAAAATATAGGAAGGTTAATATAGGTTTGTTACTATTCCAAACAAGATTTGTACATGTAGGTTATGGGTACTGATAGGTATTTCTTATCATCATGCTATTTGTGCATACTATAACTTAGAGATAGATCCTGATGAACATGTAGAGTATTGGTATAAGAATGATATATTTTGTAATGCCTAAAAATGCTTTATTCAACCTATTACTAACATGAAGATAACTAACCCGAATAGATCCTCAAGCAATTAAACATATGCCATGTGGACACAAAAAATGTAGAAGGACGGCTAAGGATAAACCAAAGAAGAAATGGGGAAAGATATCAAAGAAAAGTGTCAAAATGACAAGCTGAAAATGTCATCAGACATGCCATAACAAGAATGTATGCATAACACAAGAGTAAATTATACTTACACTGTACATGTGTGTTAATACCTTATACTATGCACCTTAATCATATTTACTTGTTATTATTATATTGTAACGACTTGGCTGGTCATATTTTGTATTTGAGCCTCGTTTCCACATTTGATGCTTCTCATGTGCTTATTTTTTGCTTTGTAACTTGTGGGGATGGTTTGTATGATTTAGGGAAGGCTTTGGATTAAAATGGAATACTTAGTTCCAATGTTGGAAGTTTAACTTACAAGAGTTGAACAAGGTTTGACTTTTGTGTTGACGACCTTGGATTCATGTTTTCATGATTCTAATAAGTTCGTATGATTATTTAGTACTTAGGAGTATGCCTAGAATTGAATTTGAAGGTTCCTAGTATGATTTGTTTCTTTTTGCCGAAAGTTGGCAATTTGAGAGTTTGGAAATTTTATAAGTTTGACAAGGGGTTGAATTTGTGGTTATCGAAATTGGGTTGTTTTTCTGTGACTTGAAATACGCTCGTTTTGTCATTGAGAATTTGTGTGCAAATTTTGGTGTCATTCCGAGTTGGTTTAGTAAGAAGAAGACACTTGGTTGTGAATATTGATGTCTTGAGTTTCATGGGTTGCATGATATGTTTTGGTATTCGATTCATGATTTTATATTTTATTTTGATTTTTCGAGCGGGTGAGCGAGTTTGTATGAGGTTTATGTACTTGTGTAAGTATTTGGTGTGGGGCTCGGGTGAGTTTTGGAATGATTTCAGAGTTTTTTGGTTTGCATTAGATTTTCTTCTACTGCAGACCTTGTATTTCTGAAGGTCTGCTTGCATTTGTGGTTGCTTTCTCGCATTTTCAATGGGGTGCTGCTAGGGGAGCCCTCACATTTGTGAGGATTTTGGTCGATTTTGCGACAATGAGACTGGCAGCTTGGGCTTCACAACCGTGAATTACCCCTCGTAGTTGCGACATTGGTAGCCAACAAGGCATCAATTTAAGATGTATGTGGTCGCATTTGCGATATTTTTTAGAGCAATACTGTTTCGATCTTACCATACATGGGTCACATATGCGAACCTATGATCGCAAATGAGATAGCTGCAGCTTGTTTATAGCTGTGTATTTTGGAAATTAGGCTTATTTTATCACATTGAGCCCTAGACTTGGTGAGGAGGGATTTGTGAAGGATATTTTACCACATCTATTGGATAATTGATTTTCACTTAATTTTATAATATATCTTGGTTTCTCGTAGATTTTTATACCGAAATCGTGGAATTTGAAAGGAAATTTTTGGGATTGTTGACTATATTTAGAGAAATAAAAGTTGGGGATTTGAGTCAAGTTGGAATCGATTTTCAAAATAAATCATATATTTGGACTCGTTGGATTATGGGTAGTCGGTATCTACCCCTTGACTCGGGTTTTTGCCGTTCCGGCTCAGGGGTTGACTTTTGTTGGCTCTTTGGGAGTTGAGTAAAGATTTGGACTTTATTGTTTGGAATTGATTCCTTTAGCATTGTTTGATATTATTGAGTCATTTTTCTCTAGATTTAAGCTGGACAGAGGTGAATTTTAAAGAAAAAGGCATTTTTGGAGCATTAAATTGTCTTGTTTGAGGTAAGTATCTTGCCTAACCTTGTGTTGATGAAATACCTCTTAGGATTGGCCTTAATTGCCTATTTGTTTTATGTGAAAAGTGACGTGTACACAATGTAATGAGCGTGTACACAAGCATATGTGTGAATTATGAACAAATTTGAGGATGTATTGTATATGGAACTTAAACTATTAATATTCCTTAATTTGAGGATGTATTGTATATGGAACATACTTAATAACTTTGTGGCTAAGTGAACATAATCATTATCTTGTTTTAGTGGTAGTAATACTTTGTTTGTTACACAACCCATCCGTATTTTACTATGTTCATGTCTTTGTGCCATTTATTTATAAATTTTGAACTCATATCCTTGATAATGTTTTGGCATTATTGTCTTGTGATTATTGTGGAACTTGTGGACATGTTAAACATATTGTTTGGGAGTTGGCACGAGGTTTTTACCATGTGAATGTGACGGTGATTTGTCAGGGTAGAGAGATACTGGTGGCTATTGTGATTTTGTCAGGGCGGAGTGATAAGGATAGATATTGTGGCACGATGTCTTTGCCGTGTGAGTATAATTTATATTGTGGCACAAGGTCTTTGCCGTACAAGTGTGGTTTATATTGAGGCACGATCTCTTTGCCGTGCAAATTTGAATGATAATGTGGGCACGAGGTTCCATGTGTATGCATTTCTATTTGATGATTTGTTGTGGAAGATGAGCCTTTACTTGAATTTGATTATTATCACCTATTCTGATGAGATTATTATTATTGTTTTACTACTATAATTCATGTTGCCGTTCTTTGTTATATTGCACGGGGTATAGACTAGTGAGTATCACATGAGTTAAACACCTTACTACTTCACCGATGTTAGTCCTGATACTTACTGGGTACCGATCATAGTGTACTCATACTATACTTTTGTATATTTTTATGCAGATCCATGTTTTGGAGGCACCTGACCTAGGTAGTGAGAGCTTCATTGGCCGCAAAGATTCAATGCCGAGTTGCATTGACCGTCACAGTCCATTGGAGTCCTATCCCTACATTCATACTGCCATTTCTATATCTGAACAATATTGCATATTCTTATGTTTTCAGTTAGAGCTCGTAACTCTGTACTATCTAGTTATGTGAAGATATTTTTTTATTATCGCTACTTTGGCTTGTATGCCTTCTATTTTCGCTTTTATATTAATATTTGTATTATTATATCATGTTTTGTTGAATTAATATTTTTATGTGATAGGCTTACCTACTCTTAGAGATTAGGTGTCATCACGACCTCTATGGGGGGATTTAGGTTGTGACATATATAAAATAGATGTCAGGACACAATTTTCTCTCCGTTGGTATTGTGATGGCACCTAGTCTTAGGGACTAGGTAAACCTAACATTTACTGAACAATAACAATAATAAAGAAAATCTAATAATTCCAATATAGAAATCTTTTGCGGAATTTACAATATCTCAAAACCGGTAGTACAAGTCATAAGCTCTATAGAATTTACTACAACTTCTAAATACAACTGTTTGGAAATAAGTAAGAACATTGTGAATAAAAGGTAGGAAGGTGACTCCGAAGCTTGTGAACGTGGCAACAGGTTTACCTTGAGTCTCCTCAGTAAGAATCTGCACAGCTACTACCGATCAACATAGATCTCCACAAAAATGTGCAGAAGCGTAGTATGAGCACACCACAGCGGTGCCCAGTAAGCATCAAGACTAACCTCGGTGAAGTAGTGACAAGGACTAGTCAAGACGTCCACTAGTCTAATGAACTGAACAAGTATAAATACAGGAACAACGGAATATGCTATCTACATAGAAGACTTTGCGATATGGATAACAATATAGTAAATTTAATAAGGAAAGGAACAACAAGTGTCAGCGGAGAACCATGAAATAACACAAAAGAGTATATGGAACACAAACTAAATTCGGAATTTCATATACAACAAGGACAAGTAATAACTCAATAATTTCGACTACTTTTACATCAACTTCTTAGTCAATTCCACGAGGTACTGAACCTCGGACAAATAACAACTCACATTTCCCAATATCTGAACCCTACATTGGCATCTTGTGCCCTCATTTCAACTAATAGTTGCACGGACAACTCACATGCCAATTGGATTCACTCCCACATATAGGGAAAGTACAACAAGGGTATCTATACACAACAAAAATGAGGAAGCCCTTAACCCGAAAGAGTGTTTAGCTACGTGTATGCTTGTGCAGGTATCCTAACATGATTCAACCAGCTACTGAGCATAAGGAAGGAAAATGCAACATGTACAATGTTTTCTCACAACTTTCACAACAATAATCTCACACATTAAGTGTACTATTACACCATATGAACAGCAAGCAAATACTCCCAGGCCGACTCAAGTATCACAAACACTACCTGACACAGCCCACCTTGTCTCGCCACGTGTGCAATAGTAAAGTGAATGCCCACCTCGTCTCACCACACGCGCACAACAATATTCCCACCTTGTCTCGCCACATGCGCAACCCACATATACATCTCCTGCCTTGTCACGCTGCATGTGCAATATCTATACAAAACATGTCACGACAGAAACCTCGTGCAAATCCCCATATCAAAAATTGCACGGTAGAAACCTTGCTCATCACAATAACCACAACCGCACGGCAAAAACCTCGTGCATCACCACAACAAGTACAACACCAAAAATTACAATAATACAAGATACAGTGAATACATCAACTCAAGAACCTCCAATCACCATAAAATGCAAGGATGATTTATAAGGAATAAGCACAATAAAGAATACTAGGCTTAATAAGGACATCTCAACAAGGAAGAAAATGGCATGTAACAGTCGTACCCAAATGCACATCTCAACAAGAAGAAACTAACACGAATCCGATAATTCCAAATAAGGGCAAGTCAACTAAGATATAGAATATCAAAACTTCCTTTAAGGTGGAGCAATTTCAAGGATATTAAACAATTTCACTTAAGTACAATCAGCGGGAAGATAACCATAACCTCAGTTAAGTCTAAATAACTATAGGTTGAGATGCTGATAATTTACAAATAGAGAAAGTAAGGAAGATATAGCATGACAGTGAAAGGGGTAAAAATCTTCAGCTAAGTCATTTGGAGTCAAATAGACAATAAGAGTGAATCCAGAAGCAACAAATTCTAATTTAAGCAGGCATAGATGAAACTAGTAAATAGGAACTCAACGTATCAAGAAGAAATTCATACACAGTGAATACAAGGACCTAAGAACCCTAAAAAGACAAATTTTTACAATTAAGTCTAAGCACGCACCCGTCACCTCGCGTACACGGACTACAATCAAAAGAAGACTTGAATCTTAAGGGGTAGTTCCCCCATAAAAGGTTAGGCAAGATACTTACCTCAAAGACGACAAACAAGTACTCTATAATTGAAATTCTTGGGTGAAAAGACCTCCAGACGGCTCAAATCCAATCAAAATAACTTTAAAACACAAATATAGCTCATAAGAAACTATTCTGGATCATAAAGTCTAAGCATTTGACAAAATCTAAAAATTGACCAAAAAGTCGACCCCCGGATATAATTCTCTGCCCTTGCGTGACCGCAAACCCTCGAATAAAACTCTCTGTCTAGGCGTGACCGCACCTGCGACAAAATTAGCCGCTTTTGCGCAACCGTAAGTGCCCATGAACAACCGCAGTTGCGCTCTCTCTCGCTTTTGCGCCCAAGGATCCGCTTCTGCAGGGCCACATTTGCACACCAATTATCCGCGCTGCGGAGACAACCCAAACCAGCTCCTCTCGCACCTGCATCTCCCATTTTGCACCTGCGACCATCGCATGCCGACTCGATATCACAAAAGTCAACTGTGACTCAAACTTCTCAATTTTCCAAACATCAATTTTTTCACACTTTTGCCGAGTTGCCTCAAATTACTCTACGGACCTCCAAATCCAAATTCGGACGTGCGCCTATGTCTAAAATCACCATACAAAACTGCTAAAATCATCCAAGACTCATTCTGGAGCCATTTACACAAAAGTCACATTCCGGCCAAATCCTTACTGCTTAAGCTTCTAAAACTAGATTCCTTCTTCCAATTCGATTCGGAATCATCCGGTAAATGAATTCAACCAAGCACGTAAGTCGATACACATTATATGAAGTTGTTCAAGATCTTACGCCGTCGAATGAACATTAAATTCTCAAAATGACCGACCGGGTCGTTACATCTTTCCCCTCTTAAACAAACGTTCGTCCTCGAACGTGCCAAGATTCGCCTCGAACTCATCAAATCATTGAATACACACTTCCAACTGCAATTTAGCCCAATACCACGTCACCCCAATCCTCATAATCCTGGTGACACCATCTCAACTGCAATTTAGCCTTTCTACCAACATCGATAAGCCTCGTACCCCAAATTCTCACCTTCTATTCATTTCCAAAAGACCCGATTCAAAATCCATATCCGGTATCAGTAACAACTAACTGTATCGACTCATGCGTACACCCATAGAGTAAAACCACATAACACGACACATAACACATAGGCCTACAATAACATTTTTGATCACAATATCTACTTAGAATCAAATCCAGCACAAACCATTAGCCTCATGTCCAATAGGAACCCGTTTCAATCCTCCACAACCCTGATAATGATGCAAGAAACATGAATACCTCATAGTTAGACACCCGAATCACCAAGCCACAACTAACACCACCAGGCACACACCCCTCAAGCTAAACTCAAGAAGCACAGAATGGAAATGACTGAATATGAAAATAGAAACACATAAGGAAACTAGCAAACAAGCCCGACAAGCAAAACTCTCTATCAGTACTAACCTTCAAAAAAATATAACAAGGAAAGAATTAAAGAATATGAACAAATCACAAGGATCATATCCTGATATAACTTCTATCGCGGTACACAACCCAGTTCGAACACATCAAATCACATGAAATCACGAGGGTCTCGCCCTCAACTTTAAATCAAATATCATATATATATCATACCAAGTGAAATCTCGCACTAGCCCAGCTTTTCCAATAAAATCACAACACTTACTGAACTCTCACCTCGGTAGAGTATCAAATCATAGATCATAACCAAAATGCTCAGGAAATTACATCAAGCCTACCGTAAAGGACATCAGGAATTCACTAATAGTCTCGCAACTCTCAATAATGAGTGAAACAACGATAGGAACGACTACCACTCATAAAAAAAATCTCCCAACAGGCGCAAACACGTAAATAGAGTGCACATCATGAAACTCACCCATAAATGAAACAACAAATAAGGAAACTCGTCCTGACAAGTAGAACCATAATGAAATATAAATTGTGCCCCTCTGTAACAGATCAAAACATACAGGTATAATAACATCTGTCATAACGACTTCCGGTGTACTATATGAAACACGTCAACGGGCCGAGACTCCCCTTCTTGGCCGCCCCTTACTCACCTGAATACCCTACTGTGACACATTTGCCCGGTGTCTTGGTAGTCTCTCATGATGTGGATGGTGTATCAACATATAAAACAACCTCTCTACTGGCGTGGCTGTGGAAACTGTGCAGTATGAGTACTTTGAGACCCATGAGCACCTCCAATACCGTGCGAATCCGGAAGTGCAAACTTAACTGGCTGACCCACAAAACCTCTACCATGTCGTACCCTGCCTCCAAAATAAGGACCAGTAGATGTCTTTGGCCTATGAGGCCTCCTCACCTCTCTGTCATCTCTCTCCTAGCCTCGTCGATCCTCCCTCACATAGCCCCGCTTGTTATCTCTCTCATGATCCCATATGCCCTCAACTTGGCGAGCAATCCCTACCACCTGCTGAAAGGAAACATCTGACTCTAACTCCCGAGCCATGCTAAACTGAATATCACGTCTGAGACCCTCAATGAATCTACAGACTCTCTCTCTAACTGCAGCGACCAAGGTGGGTGCATGTCTAGCCAAATCACTTAATCTAACAGACTACTTTGATACAGACATAGTGCCCAGGCGTAGCTGCTTAAACTTTGTGCGACATGAATCTCTGAGGGATTGGGTACAAACTCTCTGAAAAACATCTCTGAAAACTAACCCCATGTAAGTGAAGTTGACTCGGTCGTGTTATCCAACTCATATACCCGCCACTACTGATAAGCCGCTCCCCTGAGATGAATTGTAGCATAAGCAACCCCGCTCGTCTCCACAATACCCATAGTATGAAGAATGCAGTGACTGCTCGAGGAAAACCTATGCATCATCTGTCGCCAATCCACTAAAGGTAGGAGGGTGGTACTTCTTCTACCTCTAAATTCTAAGTTGTTCTTGCTCAGATGATGCTGCCCTAACTACGAAATGAACTGGGACCACTGCAAATGCTGCCATGACACTTGGAACCTGACCAACATGATCTCGCTGCTCTAGAGTGTGGGCGATGGGAGTCTGAGCTCCTCCCCCGGTTTGTGAAGCAGCTGGTGTAACAAGAATCAACCGCTCCTTAGCCAATGTAGCAAATATGCTCAGGAATTGTGCTAAAGTCTCCTGAAGTCCAGGGGTAACAGCAGGCGCCTTCGGTACCTGCCCCCCAACTGGAACTACTGGTGGCCCCTCAACTGCTACTCTGGTAGGTGCTCTGGCTGCAACACGTTCCCCTCGTCGGCCTCTGCCTATGCTCCGGGGGTAACGTCATCAGGATCTGCAGCTCATGTCTTTACCATTTGTGAGAGGATGGAATGATTGATTTTAAAACTTCAAGATCACTAAAATCACATGATAGGAATAAAGGAAGTTAACTTATCCTAATAGTTATGTAGCCTCTCGAAGATAAGTACAGACTTCTCCGTATCGATCCACTAGACTCTACTAAACTCGCTTATGAATCGTAGCACCTATGAACATAGGGCTTTAACACCAACTTGTGACGACCCAATTTCTCCTCCGTTGGGTATCGTGATGGAACCTAGTCTTAGGGACTAGGAAAGTCTAACATTTACTGAACAACAACAAAAATAAAGAAAATCTAACAATCTCGATATAGAAATCTTTACAGAATTTACAATTTTCCAAAATTGGTAGTACAAGTCATAAGCTCTATAGAATTTTCTACAACTTCTAAATACAATTGTTTGGAAATAAGTAAGAATGGTGTGAATACAATGTAGGAAGGTGACTCCCAAGCCGGTGAACACTGCGACATGTTTACCTTGAGTCTCTTCAGCAAGAATCCTCACAAATACTAACGATGAATACCTGTATCTGTACAAAAATATGCAGAAGTGTAGTGTGAGCACACCACAGCAGTCCCCAGTAAGTATCAAGACTAACCTCAGTGAAGTAGCGACGAGGACTAGTCAAGACATCCACTAGTCTAATGAACTGAAAAAGTACAAATACAGGAACAACAAAATATGCTATCTACATAGAAGACTTTGCGATATGGCTAACAATACAGTAAATTTAATAAGGAAAGGAACAACAAGTGTCAGCGGAGAACCATGAAATAACACAAAAGAGTAAATGGAACACAAACTAAATCTGGAATTTCATATACAACAAGGACAAGTAATAACTCAGTAATTTCGACTGCTTTTACATCATGTTCTTATTCAAGTCCACAGAGTACCGAACCTAGGACAAATCAAAACTCACGAGTCCCAATATCTGAACCCTACATTGGCATCTAGTGCCCTCATTTCAACCAATAGATGCATGGATGACTCACGTGCCAATTGGAGTCATTCCCAAATTTAGGGCAAGTACAAAAAGGGTACAAAAACGAGGAAGCCCCTTAACCCGAAAGAGTGCTTAGCTACGTGTATGCTTGTGCAGGTGTCCTAGCATGATTCAACCAACTACTGAGCATAAAGAAGGAAAGGGCAACACGTACAATGTTTTCTCACAACTTTCACAGGAATAAGCTCACATAGTAAGTGTACCATTACACCATATGAAAGACAAGAAAATTCCCCCTATGACGACTCAAGTATCACAAACAATCCCTAACACAGCCCACCTCGTCTCGCCATGTGTGAAATAGTAAAGTGAATGCCCGCCTTATCTCGCCACACGTGCACAACAATGTTCCCATGTTGTCTCACCACATGCTCAACCCACATATACATATCCCACCTTGTCATGCCACATGTGAAATATCAACAGAAAACACGGCACAACAGAAACCTCGTGCAAATCCCCATACCAACAACCGCACGACAGAAACTTCGTGCATCACAATAACCACAGCCATACGGCAGAAACCTCGTGCATCACCACAACAAGCATAACAACAAAAATGAAAATAATACAAGATACGTTAAATACATCAACTCAAGAACCTCCGATCACGAGAAAAGGCAAGGCTAGGTCTTAAGGAATAAGAACAATAAAGAATACTAGGCATTATAAGGACAGCTCAACAAGGAAGCAAATGGCATGTAACAGTCGTACCCAAGTGCATGGTTCAACAATAAGAAACTAACACGAATCCGATAATTCCAAATAAGGACAAGTCAACTGAGATATAGGATATCAAAATTTCCTTTAAGGTGGAGCAATTTTGATGATATTCAAGAATTTCACATAAGTAGAAGCAGCGGGAAGATAACCATAACCTCAATTAAGTCTAAAGAATTATAGGATGAGATGTTGATAATTTAAAAATAGAGATAAGCAGTAATGAAGATATCACATGACAGTGAAAGGGGTAAAACTCTTCAGCTAAGTCAATTAGGAGTCAAATAGGCAATAAGGGTGAATCCAAAAGCAATAAATTCTAATTTAAGCAGGTACAGATGAAACTAGTAAATAGGAACTCATCGTATCAAGAACAACTTCAAACACAGTGAATATAAGGACCTAAGAACCCTAAAAGGCAAACTTTTCACAATTAAGTTCGAGCACGCACTCGTCACCTCGCGTACATGGACTAAATCAACATAGAAGACTCTAATCCTAAGGGGTAGTTCCCTCACACAAGTTTAGGAAAGATACTTACCTCAAAGACGACAAACGAGTACTCTAAAATTGCACTTCTCGGGTGAAAAGACATCCTTACGGCTCAAATCCAACCAAAATAACTTCAAAACACAAATATAGCTCATAAGAAACTATTCCGGATCATAAAGTCTAAATCATTAACAAAATCTAAAAATCGACCCAAAAGTCGACCCCCGGGCCCGCCCCTCGAAACCCGACAAATCTTACAAAACCCAAACACCCATTCCAATATGAGTTCAACCATACAAAAATAATCAAATCTGATACCATTTCGTCCGTCGAATCATTCATTTTAAAGGTTTTCTTCAAAAGTCAACATTTTCCCCAAAACACAAATCTAATGATAGAAATGAAGATAAAATCATGGAATACATTAAATAGTAGATGGAGAACACTTACCCAATCGAATTGCTTGAAAAAACCCACCAATAATTGCTCAAAATCGAGCTCTACAAGTCAAAATATGGAGAAAATGGAAAACCCTCGAATATAACTCTCTGCCCAGGCGTGACCGCACCTACGACAAAGTTAGCCGCTTCTGCGCAACCGCAGGTGCACATGACCAACTGCACTTGTGCCCTCTCTCGCTTCTGGGCCCAAGGATCCGCTTTTGCGGAGTCGCATTTGTGCACCAATTAACCGCATCTGCGGAGACTGGCCAGACCAGCTCCTCTCACACCTGCGTCTCCTATTTCGCACCTGCACCCAAGCTCCGCATGTTCGATTACACCAGCAACCAGACCTCCTCAAAATCTTGGAAACTATCTGAAACTCGTCTGAAACACACTTGGGGCCCTCGGGACCCCGTCCAAGCATACAACCAAGTTCCATACCCTAACACGGACCCGTTCGAGGTCTCAAATTACATCAAACAAGGACGAAACTAAAAATTGCACCATAATCGAGCTTATGAACTTTCAAATCTTCCAACTTTTAAAACTCGTGTCGAAACATATCAATTCAACCCGGCATGATGCCAAATTTTGCAGACAAGTCCCAAATAACATCATGGAGTTGTTCCAACTCTCAGAATTGCATTCCGACACTGATATCACAAAAGTCCATTGTGGGTCAAACTTCTCCATTTTCCAAACTTTAATTTTTTCCAACTTTCGTCGATTTTCCTCAAATTACTCTACGGACCTCCAAATCCAAATTCGACTTTCGTCGATTTTCCTCAAATTACTCTACGGACCTCCAAATCCAAATTCGGACGCGTGCTTATGTCTAAAATCACCATACGAAACTGCTGACATCATCCTAGACTCATTCTAGAGCCGTTTACACAAAAGTCACATTCCGGCCAAATCCTCACTGCTTAAGCTTCCAAAACATGATTCCTTCTTCCAATTCGACTTTGAATCACCAGGTAACTGAACTCAACAAGGAACGCAAGTCGATACACATAATACGATGTTGTTCAAGTCCTTACGCCGCCAAACGAAGCTTAAATTCTCAAAATGACCGGCCGAGTCGTTACAATAGAATGAGTGTTCATACACAACCCAATATCAAACTTCACTGGCAATTTCCAAAAAAATAAGCAGCAAAGATAAATCAAACAACATCTTCCAAACTTTGGCATTTGTCTGATCCCTTTGTTTTATTACCTCTTTGAAACTCTCTTATAAAAAATACATCCCAATTGTAGCTTCTTTTAATTTTAGTTTAAATATATCATTTGCATGTTTAGTTTCTTCCAGTTTCTCTTTTTCTCAAGAAGAATCTTTAGCTAATTTAAAGCTTCTAACTACGCATGACATCACACTACTTGATTAGCGATCAACATCTATTTCAGCTTTACTAACTTTTTTCATCAACCTTGACACCACCATACATGTTTGTTCAGATAGAATACCATTATGCCATCTAAAGTAATTGCATTCATTATTTTTTACAACCTACTAAAGATAAATGTCATTTAATATAAAAAAGGAAGGAAAAATCGAATGTTAATCAAAAAGAGAAGGTTACCCACTTTACCAATTTTAAAAGCATAAAATATGTTAGAACATGCGCATCGCAAGCAAGTATAAATACGGGTATCACATACATGTAATCTTGACAATGATTTAATTACAGAGTTTAGAAGCACTAACCTCTCGAAATTGTTGAACAAATCTTTCACCGGGAAAAAATTCAGGACTTGAGTCTTCTGCTATGCTCCTAGTAAAGTCTTGGACGAAAATATTTGTGTGGGAAAATATTACTACTCTGAAGAGTGAGTTATTAGGTGAAACTAGTCTTGTAATTGTAGTGGCGGAAATTAAGCAAAAAACCAACCGAAATAGAGAACTTATCTTTCAACTAACTTTCTACCCAAGTCTGTCAAGGTTTTACTAGGTATAACATGGACCACGTAAATAATAAAAGGCTACCAATTATAGTATTAATTTGAAATAATGATGTATTAAATCCTACCATAATTAATCGCAGTTTATTTCAATAAAAAACTGCAATGGAGCTTCTCAATATGAATTTTGAAATTCACCAACACTTATTATAAATCTCCATGTTAAGATTACAAATACAAGTAATTAAAATAAATTAGTGATAATGTAATTTATTCAACTCAAATCCTTTATTATGCCGCTTAAACTTATAAGCTTACGTAAAGGGGTATTGTCAAACTCAAGGTTGAGTAATGGATTCTGTCAACTAATTATTATTTCACAAATGTTATTTGTTATTGTCCAATCTATTAGGCATAAACTAACTCTAAATAGAGTTGTACCTTTTGATAAATCAAAGCAATAAACATATCGCACTGATCATAATAACTATATTAGTGTTAGGAGTATAAGCTCATTTAATGAATCAGAGAAAATATTTTATTATAGTCAGTAAGAAAAAATATATTTTCTGTTTTTGGTCCGTTCAATATGGACTAAGTATACTAGAACAAGAAGTTCGAGTAAAATTACTCCCATAATCAAGATAAATTATACTTTAATCTTGTGCTACAATAATCAAGATTTTTTTCCCAAACATATCTTCGATTAATAACAAATTTATTAATTATGAGAACCAAAAATTTAATATTCTGTCTATGGGTTAAGACTTTACACACTAAATCAACTACTACTTTATTAAAGGACATGCTTTATTGAATTGAAGAAATATTTTGTGTAATAAATGATCTATTTAAGATAATACTTTATTGAATTGAATAATTCACATAAATAATTATTCCATAAAGAATAAAACATAATACTATAGATAAACCGCATGGTTAATGGTATATCCCAACAAAATCTTTGACCCCGAATGCGTTAGTGTTTTTGAAATCTTTAGACTAGCCTACTTTTCGCAACAAAATAAATCAGGTTCCTCTCGTTGACAAACTGAGCTTTGATATGTCTAGTCTATTTCAAAAAGCTTACACCTTCGCCAATTGACAAGAGACAAACTTAAAAATGATGGAGAGAATAGAGAAGACACAACAAGCCGACAATCACATAACAATTAAGTATTTGAATTTAAACATGATTTAATAAGCTCAACAACGGAAAATCTCATAAATATTAGATAAAAACAAACGTAACTCTACTACAACCAATCCCAAAATCTGATGTCAACCGAGTACATGAGCTACAATGTATCAACATAGTCTAAAACTCTAGTATAACTGTCTGAGAAATAGCACATTACTGAAAAAAATGAAAAGAAGGAGAGTCGATGTATGTGGGCATCATAAAAGTTACCTCAAAGTCTCCGAGCAGGTACTGGCACCAAATCTGGCAATCACAACGTCCATATGTACCTCAATCTGCATACAAAGTGCAGAGTCATGTATGAGTATAATCGATCCAACATACTCAATAACTAACAGGATTAACCTTGGGCTGAAAGCAGTGACGGGTTTAGAAGGATAAAGTCAGAACCAAAATAATGAAAACACATATATAACAAAGAGAATGACTGTAATAACTCAGAGAAACTTCAATATTCATCTCGTTCACAGTACAAAAATCCAGGCATACTTTGAAGTTCAATAATTTAAGCAAAATATAAATAAAATATGCCAAGTACAACTACCATGAGGAATGTTACAACTCTATTCCTACATGTCAAAATTGTATGTCAAATGTAATATATCATAATGATATTCTCAGGTACTCACACTCTCAAAGTGCTCAATCCGTCTATTTCATATTCCCACTCAACACACACAATCACTCAACACTATATGGATGCCTGGCATCAATGCCTTTCAACAAAGCAAGTGTATATAAATCATGGTGCATGTGCTCCCACTTGATATTCAGAATCCATAGTGGCATATCCATCCCAAGTGCTAATATAAATCCTACAAGGCTTGTTGCGGCGTGCAGCTCGATCTACAATAATAAATAAGTCAATAAGGTCTGCCGCAGCGTGCGGCCCGATCCATAATAACACTCACAATCCGGCTCTCAAGCCCAACTCAGTCATCAATCTCTCCAGTCTCAAGTGCTCACAAATATCATACTAACCAATCCAAACAATGATAACATAATGTAATAATGAATAATAACAAAGACTAAGATATAAAATGCAAATGAATAAACATGACTGATGACATAATTGCAGTTTAAGCAAATACGCAGTAGTAGAAATAACCTCAGTGGGTCCCAACAGAATATGCACGTAGCCTAAACATGATTTCTAACATGAATAACAACTCAATTACCCTAACATATATAAATTACATGGATAAAGCAATACTTGATATCAACATAGTATAAAAATCCACCCGAGTTATGATTACCACAGTGCACGCCCACACGTCCGTCACTTAACATGTGTGTCACCTCAACACCAACCATATAATACGAATTCCAAGGATTCATACCCTCATTACCAAGTTTAGAAGTGTTGATTACGATAAAGTGCGCAGCTCAATGCTCTAACAAACTCCTGCCTTGAGAATTTCCCTCTGAATGACTCGAATCTAATCACAAATACTTAATATAATCAATACAAGATACATGAATCGATCCCATGCGATAAAGCTAAGTTCTTTATCAAAATTCAAAAAGTCAACCCAAAAAGTCTATCACGGGCCAACCCTTCGGAACAAAGTAAAACTCACAAAATTCAAACACCTATTCAATAACGAGTCCAACCAAACCAAAATCATGTAATTCCGACCATAAATCAAACCCCAAATCCCTAAATCTTACTCTCATGTGCATAGACCACAAATCCCCCAAATTTCACTGCAAATACACATAATCTATGTGTAATAGTCAATAGGTATTCAATATTAATGGGCAAAAGTTATCAAAAGTCACTTGCCTCTTGAATTGTAGTGAAATGACACTCAATTATCGCCATAAGCCGAGCTTCTAAAGTCCAACAATGAGAGAAAACTCAAGACCCTCGTTTAAATCCTTCTGTCCAGCACTTGCGGCTCCTATTTTTCGGAAAACACATCGCTTCTACGAAATTTCATTAACTTTCCCGACCAGCTGCTTCAGCGGTCCAGGTCCCGCTCCTGCGGGAGCACACCTATGGAATCCTTATGCTTTTGCGACCCATCGCTCCTAACCATAATCTGCATTTATGGCAGCTTCATCGTATTTGCAGGCTCGCAGATGTGAAAACAAACTCGCACATGCGACTAGTCCCTAGCCTAGCCAAAATCCCGCATCTGCTCATTCCCGGCCGCATCTGCAACTCCGTACCTGCGGCCAATTCCATGCAGGTGCGGTTGCGAAAGAACTAAAGTATTACATGAATTCTTTAAGTCCAAAGTTCAATCCGATTACAATCTGAATCACGCTCGAGGCCCTCAGGACCCCTTCCAAACATACCAACACATCCTAAAACATTATACAAACGACTCACATCATATCTAACAATATAAAAAGCACGAATAGCACCCCAATTCAAGCCTATTAAAACTAATGAAATTTCCAACTTCTAAACTCGATGCCGAAACCTATCAAACCAATTCCGATTGACCTCAAATTTTTCACACTGGTAATAAATGACACAACGGACCTACTCTAACTCCCAGAACAAAAATTCGAGCCCGATATTAACAAATTCAACTCCCGGTCAAACTTCTCAACCTTCCAAACCTTCTACTTTCCAACTTTCGCTAATGCAAGCAAAAATGACCTACAGACCTCCAAATCACTATACGGACACACTCCTAAGTCCAAAATCACCATACGAAGCTATCGGAACCATCAAAACTCCATTTGTTTACACTTAAGTCATTATCCGGTCAACTCTTTCAACTTAAGCTTCCAACCTTGGGACTAAGTGTCCCAATTCATTTCAAAAGATCCTCGAAACAATACCAACCACCCAAGTACGTCACATAACCACAATTGAACATTGAATAAGAAATAAATGGGGGATCAGATCTACAAGACTCAAAATAACCGGCCGGACTGTTATGTTCTCCCCCTCTTAAACAAATGTTCGTCCACGAACGAATCAAGAATCATACCTCGAGTCTCAAATAGGTGTATATAGTTGCTCCAAATCTCCTGCTCGGTCTCCCAAGTAGCCTCCTCGACTGGATGGCCTCTCCACTGAAACTTTACTGAAGCTATATTCTTTGATCTCAACTTTCGAACATGCCGATACAAAATGGCAACAGGCTCCACATCATAAGTTAAATCTCCATCTAACTAAACCGTGCTGAAGTCCAAAACATGAGACAGATCACCACATTACTTCCAGGGCATAGAAACATGAAACACTGGGTGAACACCCAATAGACTAGGTGGAAATGCAAGCTTGTAGGCCACTTCTCCAATCCTCTCAAGCACCTCAAAAGGGCCAATATACCGAGGGCTCACCTTGTCCTTCTTCCCGAACCTCATCACACCCTTCATGGGCGATACTTTGAGCAACACCTTCTCTTCTTCCATATATGCAATATCAAGAACCTTTCGATTAGCGTAACTCTTATCTCTAGACTATGTCGTGCGAAGCCAATACTGAATCAACTTGACCTTTTACAAGTCATCCTAAACTAGATTCGTGCCAAAACACCTAGCATCTCCTAGCTCAAACCACCCAACTGGAGATCGAAAATGCCTCCTATATAAGGCCTCTCATAAGGAGCCATCTGAATACTCGATTGGTAGTTGTTGTTGTAGGAAAATTATACAAGCGGTAGAAACTGATCCCAAGAACCCACGAAATCCATAACACAAGCATAGTATATCCTCCAAAATCTTAATGGTGCGCTTGAATTTTCCGTCCATATGTGATGGAATGTTGTAGTCAACTCAACCCGTGTGCCCAACTCTCGTTGCACTGCTCTCCAAAACTGCAATATTAACTGTGTTCCCTAATCAGAAATAATGGTTACCGGCACACCGTGAAGACGAACAATCTTGTGGATATAGTTATCAGCCAACTGCTCAAAAGAATAGGTAGTCACAAACGGAATAAAATCTATGGACATAGTCAACCAGTCCACAATCACCAAGTGGCATCGAATTTCTTCATAGTCCGTGGGAGCCCAACAACGATGCCCGTGGTCACACGCTCCCATTTCCACTGGGGAATCTCAAGTCTTTGAAGAAAATCGTCCGTCCTCTGATGCTCGTACTTCAACTGCTGACAGTTCAAGCACGAGCCATATACACTACTATATCTTTCTTCATTCTCCTTCACCAATAGTGTTGCCTCAAGTCCTGATACATCTTTGCGACACCTAGATGAATGAAAATACCGTGAACTGTGGGCCTCCTCAAAAATCAACTCACGTAACCCATCAACATTGGGAACACAAATTTGACCCTGCATCTTCAACACCCCATCATCTCCGATAGAAATCTCCTTGGCATCACCGTGTTGCACCGTGTCCTTAAGGAAAAGCAATGGGGATTGTCATATTGACGCCCTATGATGCACTCATATAAAGAAGACCGAGAAACCACGCAAGCTAGAACCCCACTACGCTCTGAAACATCTAACCTCACGAACTGATTGGCCAAGGCCTGAACATCCGATGCTAGCGGTCTCTCACCAACTAGGATATATGCAAGGCTACCCATGCTCAACGACTTTCTACTCAAGGAATCGGCCACTACATTTGCCTTCCCAGGATGATACAAAATGGTATCCTGATACATCTTTGCAACACCTGGATGAATAAAATACCCTGAACTGTAGGCCTCCTCAAGAATAAACTCACGTAACCCATCCACATTGGGCACACAAATCTTACTTTGCATCCGCAACACCCCATCATCTCCAATAGGAACCTCCTTGGCATCATTGTGTTGTACCTTGTCCTTAAGGACAAGAAAATAGAGATCGTCATATTGACACCCTATGATGCACTCATATAAAGAAGATTGAGAAACCACGCAAGCTAGAACCCGACTACGCTCTGAAACATCTACCTTATGAACTGATTGGCCAAGGCCTGAACATCTGATGCTAGCTGTTTCTCACAAACTAGGATATATGCAAGGCTACCCATTCTCACCGCCTTTCTACTCAAGGAATCGGCTACTACATTTGCCTTATAGGATGATACAAAATGGTGATATCATAATCTTTTAATAGCTCCAACCATCTCTGTTGCATCAAATTTAGATCCTTTTTCTTAAACAAGTGTTCTAGACTCCGATGATCTGTAAATATCTCACATGACATGCCTTAGAGATAATGCCTCCAAATCTTCAACGCATAAACAATGGCTGCCATTTCTAAATCATGAACGAGATAGTTCTTTTCATGGGGATTCAACTAGCATGAAGCATAAGTAATCACCCTACCCTCTTGCATCAAGACTATTACACCCCATGTTTTCGTATGTGGAAATACACCATTTTCGTAAGTTAAATTTTCATCGTAAGATAATCAACGTAAGCTCGGAAATGAGATTATTTTTTAGGTTAAAAACATGTGCCATTTATAACAGGCGATAAGTAAGTTCCATGAAGGTTAAAGGTTAAACGAATCAAAGAAAATGAGTTTCGTTGAAGATTGTCAAGTTGGGATAAAATAGAGTTCAAGCTCTAATACCCGGTATTTATGGACTAGTGCCATACAAGGTACCACATGACCATGATAGTAAGATATATAAAGTGTGTTAAAAGTGATTAGTGTTTTAAGTAATTTGAGATAATTCTTAATTATGTGGGTAATTGGTTAATTAATGATTTTTAGTGGGAGGTTAACATGTAATTAAAATTGGGTGGATAATAAAAAAAACAAATTGGTGGAAAGATCACCCTCCCCCCCCCCCCCCCCCCCCCCCCCCAAACATGGAAGCCAAGGATTAGGGAAATTTTAACTCTTAAATCCATATAATATGGTGTCACATTAAGAGAATTTTATGGCTTAGTCAACATACAAGTGGGGCCCCAAAACCCACAAGTTAAAAGAGATCTTCCTAAGTTATTAACTGAGATGCTTGTATTTGCTATGTGATGGATGAAACTACAACAAATTTTCATACGAGCCTTCATAAGGTAATAGCAATGGCAATTGCGACTCTAAGAGAGCACGATACAGTCGTTCTCAAGAATATCACACGGATTTTTCCCTACTTCGATCAGCCGTTACGTGTTTCATCGTGATTATCGTGTGTTAGAAGGATTGTCAACAGAATCATTTCAGGTATGTTATGTCTATCCCTTCTTTCCTTTTGGCATGATCCATACGATACAAACAAAACGAGCAAATGCACAACTTAGATAAATGGCTCTATTCATAGAAATACTAGAGATGTTTATGTTCTTGATTCTCCATGTGTTCTATTGTTCTATCATCTGTTCATGGGTCTCTGAAAATACATAAATAAAGTTTAGTTCATGATATAAATCAAAGGCATAATGGTCTTATGACGTTCCGAGAGATTTTATTGACGTACTTCTCATGCATTGTATTTATTTATACATGTACATTGACCCATAACCAGATGGAATTATATAAGCATGTATATATATATATATATGTGTGTGTGTGTGTGTGTGTGTGTGTGTGTATATAACATCATATACGCTCCACCACCTGATCAACTGGTATACGTTGATGATTTTTCCCACAATGGCCAAGACGATATGATGCGATGCCCTCAGAAGCTTGATGATGTTATGTACGCATATAACTATGCATGGTATGACATGTATACGCATATGCATGGAGTTATAAATATTAATGATTCATAGAGTTATTCAGACCTCCATGTTGAGTCTTTTACTCCATGTTTCTCTCATGACTATTATTTACTGATTTTCATTCCTTACATAGTCGATACATTAATTGTACTGACGTCCCTTTTTCCTGGGGACACTGCGTTTCATGCCCGCAGGTCCCGATAGACAAGTTGAGAGTCCTCCAAGTAGGCTATCAGATCAACGAAAGGTGTGGGTTCACTGTTTTGTCTCCGGAGATTCTTATTTCCTCACTATGATTTGGGCATGTATAGATTGGTATGGCGGGGCCCTGTTCCGACCTTTGTGGTATTTATCTACTCTTAGAGGCTTGTAGACATATGTCATGTATATGAAAGATTGTATGGTCTTATCAACCTATGTTCGGTGTAGGAGTGAGCATTTTGGCCTTATAGGCCCGTACGTCATATGTATAAGTCAGTATATCAAGATGGGTTATCCTATATCGAGTATTCTCTCATGCTTTATTCTATTTATATCATGAAAACCTTTCTGGTTCATTTACCTATGATAGTATGATACGAAGATATGTTACGCTGCTATTCGATTGAGTAAGGCACCAAGTGCTCGTCGCGGCCCATTGGTTTGGGTTGTGACAAGACACATCCAATACCAATCCGTGAAGCATCACAATACATTGTATAAGAACCCAATACTGAAGGCAAAACTAGAATCGGAGCTATGGTCAAACCAATCTTGAGCTTCTGAAATCTCTCCTCACACTAATCATATCGCCTGAATAGGGCACCCTTCTAGGTCAATCTAGTCAAAGGTGCTGTAATGGATGAGAATCCTTCTACGAAACGATGATAATATCTAGTCAAGCCAAGTAAACTCCAAATCTCAGTACATGAAGATGGTCTGGGTCAACTCTGAACTGCCTCAATCTTCTTCGGGTCTACCTTTATCCCCTCACTAGATACCACGTTCCCTAAGAATGCCACAGAATTAAGTCAGAACTCATACTTGGAGAATTTATCATAAAGCTTGTTCTCCCTCAACGCCTTTAGTACAATTATCATATGTTGGGCATGTACCTCCTGACTACGTGAGTATACGAGTATATCAACAGTAAATACTATGACAAAAGAATCAAGATATGGATGGAAGACATTGTTCATCAGATGCATAAATGTTGTTGGGGCATTGGTCAGCCCAAAAGCCACCACAAGGAACTTGTAGTGACCATAGTAGGTCTTGAATGCTGCTTTTAGAATATAAGAATCTCGAATCTTCAACTAGTGATACCCAGACCTCAAATCAATCTTAGAGAACACCCTCGTACCCTGAAGCTGGTCAAATAAGTCATCAATGCGTGGCATTGGATACTTGTTCTTAATTGTAACTTTGTTAAACTACCTATAATCAATGCACACATACATAGTGCCATCCTTCTTCTTCACAAACAGAACATGTGCACCCCAATGCGACACACTAGGCTTAATTAATCCCTTATCATGTAGCTCCTAAAGTTGTTCTTTCAATTCCTCTAACTCTATTGGTTACATACAATATGGAGGAATAAAAATGGGATGAGTTCCCGGCACCAAGTCAATACCAAAATCAATATCCCTATCGGGTGGCATGCTTGGCAGATCTGTAGGAAACATATCCGAAAAGTCTCGCAGTATCAGAACAGAATCAAAGGTAGGAGTATCATCACCGACATCCCTCACAAAGGCCAAATATGCTCAACATCCCTTCATAACCATTCAGTGGGCCGTCAAATATGAAATAGCTCTACTAGGAACATAGTCTAGAGAACCTCTCCACCCAATCATAGGAAATCACGGCATCTCCAATGTCATGGTCTTAGCGTGACAATCTAGAATAGCATTACATGATGACAACCAACCCATGCCTAGAATCACGTCAAAATCAAACATACTAAGTAGTAAAAGATCAACTCTCAACTCGAATCCCCCAATAGTCACCACACATCACCAATACACACGGTCCCCAACAATAGAATCACCCACCGACATAGATACATGAACATACATAGCTAAGGACTCACGGGGCATATCAAAATAACAAGAAAAATACGATGATACATATGAATAAGTAGAATGAGAGTAAAATAATATGGAAGCATCCATGTGGCACACTGAAGCAATACATGTGATCACTGCGTCTGAAGAAATAGCCTCTGACCTGTCAGGAAAATCATAGCATCGAGCCTAACCACCACCTGATCGACCTCCCCCTTTAGGGCGGCCTCGATCTACCTGAGTCCTACCTGAGATGACTGAGCGGGTGGTGAAGTAACTGGTGCGGAAGTCATATCTTGACCCCTCTTCTGAACTGGACCTCCCATAAGATGGGGACATTGCCTTCTCACATGGCCCAACTCTCTACACTCGAAGCAACCTCCATCCGACAACAGTGGCAGGTACTGAATTAGACCCCGAGAACCAAAATAACAACTAGAATAGCCTAGTACAAATAAACCCTGAATTGATGGAGCATAGGATAAACTCTGAGCTGGGTGGGAACTGAAATATAACTAAGCAGACAAGTACTGGAATAACCATGCTAGCTAATGACCACGATGAACCAAACGAGCCATCTGAGTGGGCCTATAAGGACAACCCCTGTTGTGCTGAGACGCTCCTTCAGATGAGGCACTGCTGAAACCACCAAAACCACGAGGCCTCTTGGCCTCCCTCCCCTCAAGCTCCTGATTGCGAGCCAACTCTAGGAGTTGATGCGTGGCTAGAAGTCATAGTTTAACACGTTATATGCCTTACATTTTATGTGCGTTAACGATAAAAATACACTTTGCATGTGCATAATGGAGTCTATTTCATGTGTAGGTGAATTGGAGATGGAAGCCGAGCTAAAAGGATGAAAATACATCAAAACATACGCTCAAGAGTCGAAAAGGGAACACCCGGGCGCTAGCCGGGCGTTTCGCCCCTAAAGCCAGGCTGACCCTGACGTTAGTGGGGCATTTGGCCCCTAACGCCAGGCCTGCCCTGTCTTTAAGGGGGCGTTTGGGCCCAAACGCCTGGGTCCCGAGGTCCGGTCAATTCCGAGTTTTGAAGAGTTTAAGTATTTTCCGGTTGGAATAGAAGTCTCCTACACGTTTAGGGTTTATCCCAAACATATAAATAGACCAAAAAACACAACTTGAAGGGGGAGGAATCCATTGAAGAGAAGTAAAAACATCAATTCTACAGCTTTTATTCATTACTTTGTAGTTTAATTATGCAAGTTATTTTGGATTTGATTCTTATGAACATGTTTAGCTAATTTATTTAACGTATGGTTTTGGTGGAACCCGTTTGGGGATGAACTTAATGTGTTATTAATATAGTTCTGATTGGTTGATTAATCTTTATTTCTTCAACTACGTTCTTGTTGTAGTTAATTGAATGGCCATCAATTAGATGTTCCTATTTATTATGTATCTACTTGAGAGCGAGTGCATATTTAGGTAGTTGTTTGAACAACACCACTCCCAGAGTATAGACGAAAGTCATAACCGAGGGTTTAGAGGTTGGATTAGAGATAACGATACCTCGGGTGCAATCTAAATTAAACTGTAGTGCAATCCAGCTAGCGTAACTTGAGAGAGTGCGTCTAGAAAATTATCATAATTACTTGGGAGATATTTATGGTAGATAGAGTGTTCATGATTGATAGAGACAACTAATCAAACTATAAGAAGTATCCGAGAAGGAAGTTCACCGATGGGGGAAACCATAACTTTAGACCTTTATTACAGTTGTTTACACCTTATTGTAGTTAATCTTTAGTTTTAATATTTTCTTTCAGTTGTAGTAGTTTGAACAACACCAAGTGACAGTTTAGTATTCCGACATCTTGCTTGATACATTAACTCCCTGTGGGATCGACTCTGGGCATAATGCCCCAGATTATATTTGCAACGCCCGTTTAGTCTTTTATTTGACATAGTTGAGCGTGACTAGATCAACTACCTCGTCAAACCTCGCACTTGTTGAAATATCCCATGTCATGATAAAATGCAGTCCACAGTTAAGGCAATCAATGAACCTCATAATCCTCTCCCTCTTAGTGGTAACCAACATACCCTCCTAGCGTAGCTTCTCAAACTTCCTACACAATCCTCCTTATGACTCTTTGGAACAAACTTTCCTAAGAAAAGAACTGAGAACTCATGCCACGTAAGTGGTGCAGCACTGGTCTGGCCTTCTTAACCCATAGGCCTCCCACCATCTATAGGTTGTCCCTGTCAGCTGAAAGGTAGTCTGCAAAATACTCACCGTGTGAAGGATCCACTGAAACCTGTCTATAAAATCCTGAGCATCCTTTGACTTAGCGCCACTGAACTCTAGAGGCTTAAGCCTCCAAAACCGCTCTAGTCTCTTCTGCACCTCATCACTCATAGGTGGGCCGATCTGGGCCCGAGTAGTTGCAACCGGCTGGGCGGGTAGTACCCCCAATGTCTGGAGTCCCTGAGCTACCTGCTCTGGAGTACGGTCGATTTGTGTCTAGGCACCTCCCCTAGCTTAAGAAGTGGATGTTGCGGCCAGAACTGAAACCGCCTGAGCAAGGCTTGTGCATACTGTTGATACCCAATTTTTTCCTATATTATTTTTACAATGCATATATATCTTCAAAACAATGCATGAGCATCGATTAATATTTTTCCATAATCTCTGCATTTTTAAAGGACTTTTAATTAATTTATCTCAGTACTTTTATTATATAAATAATTACTAATTGCATCACAAATGGTTTTATGATAATTTTATTTGCTTAATTTTATCATTTATATCTATGCTAAGTTTTAGTTATTTCACAAATAGCCATATTTACATTTTAGGGTTATAATTGCAATAACTTTGCAATAATAGCCCACAAGTGCATAATTACTTTATTTCACAAGAAAATGATATTTTGTATTTTTGTAATATAAAGTAATTATTTTTATGCATCAATAGAATTTTTATCATTTATCAGCTATTTTATAAATTATTTATCAAATTAGTTGGGTATTTAACAAATAGCCTCTTTTAATTTAATTTTATTATTCGGATCTGGCCCAAACAATTACCTATAGCCCAACTAAAATACCCACAACCCAATCCCCTATCTGACCCGCCCAACCAACAGATTAAATCATGGTCGTTGATCTCAGAGATCAATGGTCCAGGATGTGGTTACCTTTTTTAATTACCCAAAACCCCAAACGCTACTCACTTCCCTAATTCTGTTTCCCCAAATCCTTTCCCTCCTCCATTCTCTCTCAAACTCTTCCCTATATTTAGCCGCCGTCACCATAAACCCGTCAATCTATGGGGCTTCTCATCGATTTTAAGACATCCGACCTCATATCTTCACTGGTTGTTCGATATTGTCGTTGTTTGATGGAATCTCTAAGAGATTCAACTCAGATTTGGTCCAAAAGCTTTCATTTTTCTCGATGAACCTGCCTGTATTCATATCTTTGTTTGTGAGTACCGTTATCTTTATGTTTATGGCTGAAATCTATAGTTCCAAACTGGACTTTTCTCACCTCGGTCCATTTTTAAAAACCCTAAGTCTCTTTCTACTTGAGTCTGTTCAAATCCTTGTAGATCTGATATTGTTTTAAGTTTATCTGGTATTTCTCTTAAAAACCTTATGTTTTTCCTTATTATTAACCGATTTTAATGTTTTTCTAAAACTAGGTTTTCATCTTTAAGTTCTCTGCAAAAAGGTTCTAAAATTTCGAAGAGTTTAAATCTGGTTCTCTTTACTTGTTCGACTCACTTTTCATGCCTATGTTCTAATCCCTATGTTTGTTTAATTAATTCACTATTTGTTTCAATATTTACCCATTATTCTTTGTCCTGTCAATTAATAGAGGATAATTGATTTTATTCGCCTAATAAGGGTTTGAAATCACATTTTTCTGTTAAGATTAGTATTTCTCCGTAATTTTTACCTATTTTTCATATTTGTGACTCATAATTTTTACTACTTGCCTTAATTAGATTACTACCCTAATTTTTGGGATTTAATTGATTTAGCTTACCCCAAGATGATCTTTCATTGATTCGTTTACCTTATTTAACCTCTAATTTGGCTGTTAATTGATTTTCCCTAATTTAAGGGGGTGTATTCCGGATTCTGTAATTGGGTTTAACATCAATTAACTGGTTAATTTTATTCGCATGCCTTATTTGTGAACTCTAAATTTTCTTTTCCATATTTGTCTACTCTACTGGCTGCTATACAAACCCAACTCTAATTTTTTTAGAACACACGAACACACATAGAAAAACACGAAAACACACACAAAAACTCTTATTCTCACACCCTCTCAATTGTAGTCTTTATGTTACTTCTATTTGCTGCTCTGTCTAGCCGGCTGAAAGACAAGGCTAGACCCTTAGATTCTACTTGCTTTCATCTTCCTGTTTACTATTTCTTAACTGGTATGCTCCTATTGTTGTTACCATACTCTATTCAATATGCTATGTAGTTGAACCTATGTCCTTCCGGTTTATTGCTCTTGATCAGCATGACTTAATTCATGTTAACTTGTCTTGTCCTGTATGTTAGTATGGTTAGTATATTCCGGTTTTATCCATGACACTTGTCTACTTGTTTCTCAACTAGCATGCTTCAATTCCTGCCATGTTTATGTGTTTTTTACATTAACATATTCCTAGTATATTCATGATTCATGTACTAATATGCTTTAAGTTCCTGCTACTTTCTCTGTATCGCGGTCTGATTAGCCATTTAACTTCAGCATGTTTCTATTTGATCCATGATACTTGTTTATCTGTTTCTGAACTAGCATGCTTTAGTTTCTATCACCCTACTCTGCACTATGTGTTCTTCTGGCTGTTTACTTTTAATTTCAGCATGTTGTTCTGATCCCAACTTGTAATAGTTAATCAACTAAGCCAATTTCTGCAATGTAAAACCTTGTTCTGTTTATTGTCTAACTACTGGAATTCATGCCTGAACATAACCTGCTAAATGTGGTTCTGTCTTGCTTGTACTTTTTGTAATCTTGTAATTTGTTCACCACTAAGTCCAAACTGTTTTTCTAAAAAAACTATCTCCTACTTTTATATACTATTTTCAACTCCTACTNATGGTTCTGCCCCTCCCCCCCCCCCCCAGTGTGAGCACTGCCTAGGACTCCATGAGACTCCTCTGAACTCTGACACACTGGGGCTAGCCTACCAAACTTGTTCACAAAACTATTTCTTTGAAAAGGTTCTGGTGTGAGCATTGCCTAGGGTCCCTGAGGCCCTTGGGAACTTTGACGCACTAGAAGCCCATTTGGTGTATTATGAACTACTGGTGTACTCTAGATTTGATTGAAGGCCTGGCTTCCAGGTTGACCCTGGGCCTGCTAAGGCTCCCTATAGTATAGTGATTTTCATTATGTATTTCATAATGGTCTGTAATAAAGTAATAACCTTCGTAAAACAGATATGGGGGTTATTAGTAAAAGTTGGGGAGGGATTTTATATATCTTTGTTGGGTTCAAGTAGAAATCATGCCTATAGGTTGTTGTGGTTATTATTTATATGCATGTCATCCGAAACCATGCTTATATGACTTATCTTATTACTTGTGATCATGAATTTTAACACTTGCTTCCCAAAAATCCAGCTTCTAGATCGTTTTATCAATTCTGCATCAAGTATCATATTTTCAAAACCTCCCTAAGTGCATTAGAAACAATGTTTGTAAGATCTTCTTTGTTGAACTCGCTTGGGAATTTGTTAACACCTTTACTCTCTTAGATATCATGCCTATAAGAAATAAGTGTAAAAATCAGTCTTGACACTTAGACATCATGCCTATAAGAAGTAAGTGTAAAAATCAGTTTCTGCGTTTAGATATCATGTCTATAGGAAATAATGCTTGTAATATTTCAGCACATAGAAAGCATGCCTATAGGATCTAAAAAGATGAAATTTTCCTGTCAAAATAAATCACTGGTTTATAAATTATGGTCTGATTAACGCTTAGATACCATGTCCACAGGATTCTGCCCGGTTATCACTTAGGCAAGTCTGTAGGATAACTAAAATCTTGGGTTTAAAATTGTGATTTTCTTTCTGCTTGAAACGTACCCAGATTCAGTAAGTGATAAAAAACAGTAGGCAAATTGATAGATACTCACAGCCTCGCATTAGTAAAACTGCTATATATTCTTTTTGTGCTCATTTAGATATCCTGCCTATAGGATCCTAAATCATTAAAAATTGCTTGTTTGAATATCGTGCATTTGTTTGTCTATTTGTGGAGGTAAACATGAGCCCCCTTAATTGCTTCTTATGTGACAGTCCTACTTGATTTTTGTTTGTCGCTTAGTTTTCTCCTTTTAAGATACATACGTGAGTTTAGAACCTCCTTAAATAGAGGTCCTAAACACCTCCAGGGCCATAGGTAAGAGACGGGTAATGCACACATAAGGTACGTACTGGATGTTATTAGAATGCTTAGGTAATAATTGAAAAGGGAAGGGTAACTGGGTAGTAAAGAAGATGATGACATATGTGCTAATGCTATGCGTAACATCTCAATTTGGGGAATGTTACCGAGTATTGCATGGAAGTATTCCTATAGGCTAATAAACTTAGGACCCCTTTAATTCCTGTTTTAAAGTAATCTCTATTTGTTTAAACTGCTTTATTTCCTTAAAAGACTAATTCGCTTAAATTAAGTTTGGCTGGGACCCACCGTTGTGCACCTCGAGGGGTGCCTAACACCTTCCCCTCAAGGTAATTTCGTGCCTTTACCCAATCTCTAGTGATGTGAACTGGTTTATGAGTTATTTGCTTTATGTGCCCTAATGCACCTTAATTCGTTAGGTGGCGACTCTTGAAATCCCATACCCCGTCCCAAAAGGAAACGAATTGTCCCAAAATGTCGAAACTCGGACTCCGCGAGGAAAAAAGGGGGCGCGACACATACAGTCAATATTTGGGCCAAAGCCTCCTGAAGACCTGAAATAACAACGGGCACAGCTGGTGCCTGAGCTGTGGCTCAACAACATCACGTATCTGCTCCTCAGCGGGAGCAAATGGTTTCTCCATAGGTGGTGCTCTAACTACAGTACGCGTCGCACCTCGGCCTCTACCGCACCCTCGGCCTCTCCCGGCCATAGCTGGTGGCCGTCCACTTGATCCTGTCACATGCGTCCTCACCATCTTTGAGAGAGTAGAATAATAGAAGCTTAGTTCCAGAATCAAATCCTCATGACAAGAGTACAAGAAGTGAAGTTTCCTAATGGTTCGGTAGCCTCTCGAAGATAAGTACAAAGGTCTCCATACTGTTCCGCAAGACTCTACTAAACCTGCTCATTACTCGTGAGACCTAAGTAACCTAGTGCTTTATTACAAATTTGTCATGAACAAAAATCCCAACCTGTCGTGATGGCGCCTAACACATTTACTAGGAAAGCAGACAATCACATAACTACTAAGCATTTGAATTTAAACTTAATTTAATAATCTTTACCGCGGAAAATCTCATAAATATCTGATAAAAACAATTTTAACTCTACTACAACCAATCCCAAAATCTTGTGTCAACCGAGTACATGAGCTACTAAGTATCAACATAGTCTAAAACTCTAGTACAATTGCCTGAAAAATAGCATAGTACTGAATAAATGAAAAGAAGGAGAGTCGAGGTATGGGGGTGTTGTAGCGGCTACCTCAAAGTCTCCGAGCAGGCACTGACACAAAATCTATAAATCACCACATCCCGATGTACCTGGATGTGCACACGAAGTGCATAGTGTAGTATGAGTACAATCGACCCAATGTACTCAATAAGTAACACGACAAACCTTGGATTGAAAGTAGTTACGACCTTAGAAGGATACAATCAGAACCAAAATAATGAAAACGTAGATATAATAAAGAGAATGATAGTAATAACTCAGAGAAACATCTATATTCAGCTCATTCACAATACATAAATTTAGGCATGCTTTAAAGTTCAACAATTTATGCCTAAAAAATATTAAATATGCCAAGTATAGCTATCATGAGGAATGATACATCTATGTGCCTATATCTCAAATATAATGTATCACAATGATATTACCTGGTACTCACACTCTCAGAGTGCTCAATCTGTCTATTTCATATTCTCACTCAACACACACAATCACTTAGAACTATACGGGTGCCCGGCATCAATGCCCCTCACCAAAGCACGTGTATATAAATAACAATACCTGCGCTCACAGCTGGTATTCAAAATCCATATGGGCGGATCCAACCCAAGCACTAATATAAAGCCTACAAATCATGTTGCAACGTGCAACCCAATCCACAATAATAAATAAGCCAATAAGGCCTGTTGTGGCGTGCAACCCAATCCACAACAACACTCACAATCCGGCACTCATGCCCAACTCAGTGATCAATCTCTCCAGACTCACGGGATCACACATCTCATACTACTCGGCCCAAATAATGATAACATGATGTAACAATTAATGATAACAGAGACTAAGATATGATATGCAAATGAATAAACATGATTGAGTACATAATTGAAGTTTAAGCAAATAACTCAATAGTAGAAATAACCTCAGTGGGTCGCAAAATAATAAGCGCATAGCCTAAACATGATTTCTAACATGAATCACAGCTCAATTACTCTAACACGTAAAAATTACATAGATAAAGAAAGACTGGATATCAACAAAGTATAAAAATCCACATGGGTTAAGATTACCACGGTCCATTCCCACACGCCCGTCACCTAGCATGTGCATCACCTTAACACCAACCATAAAATAAAAATATCAGGGATTCATAACCTCAGTACCAAGTTTAAAAGTGTTACTTACCTCAAAGTGCGCAACTCGATGCTCCAACAAACCTTTCCTTGTGAATCGGCCTCCGAACGACTCAAATCAAGTCACAAACAACTTAGTATAATCAATACAAGGAATAGGAATCGATCACATGCGATAAAGCTAAATTCTTTAACCAAATTAAAAAATTCAACCCAAAAAGTCAAACCTAGGCACACGCCTCGGAACCCGAAGAAATTCAAAAACTCCGAACACCCATTCAATAACGAGCCCAACCATCCCAAAATCATCCAATTCCGACCACAAATCGAACCCCAAATCCCTATTCTTACTCTCCAATACATAGATTCCCTCCAATACATATAATCTAGGTGTAAAAATCAATTGATATTCAATATTAATGGACTAAAGTGATAAAAAGCCATTTACATCTTGAATTGTAGTGAAATGCCACTAAAAATCATCACAAGCCGAGCTTCTAAAGTCCAAAAATGAGAGAAAACTCGAACCCTCGTTTAAATCCTTATGTCCAGCATTCCCGCTACTGCGGGCTCATCAGTTGCACCTGCGGCTCCGCTGTTGCGGAAAACACATCGCTTCTGCAGAATTTCATTAACCTTCCTGACCAGTAGCTTCTGTTGTGGAAGTCCCGAACCTGCAAGAGCGCATCTGAGGAATCCTTCCGCTTCTGCGATCTATCGCTCCTGACAATAATCTGCATCTGCGGCAGCTTCATCGCATCTGAGGGATCGCAGATGTGGAAACAACCTTGCACCTGCTACCACTGCCCAGCTTAGCCAAACCCTGCATTTGCGCCTTCCCGGCTGCATCTGCAGCCCCACACCTGCTTCCAATTCTACGTAGGTACGGTTTCACCAGAACTGAAGCACAACAAAAATTTCTTCTATCCAATGTTCAATCCAATTTCAATCAGAATCACACCCAGGGCCCCGGTACCCCGTCCAAACATACCAACACATTCTAAAACATCATACGAACTTAGTCGAGGCCTCAACTCACATCAAACAAAATAAAAAACTCGAATCACACCCCAATTCAAGCTTATTAAAACTAATGGATTTTCTAACTTCTAAACTCGATGTCGAAACCTATCAAACCAATTTCGATTGACACCAAAATTTTCACACTAGGCATAAATGACACAACAGACCAACTCCAACTCCCGAAACCAAAATTCGAGTCTGGTATCAACAAAGTCAACTCTCGTTCAAACTTCTCAACCTTCCAAACCTTTAACATTCTAAATTTTGCCAACTCAAGAAAAAACGACCTACAGATCTCCAAATCAATATCCGGACAAACTTCTAAGTCTAAAATCACCATACGGAGCTATTAGAACCATCTAAACTCCATTGTGGAGTTCTTTACACATAAGTCAATACCCCGTCAAATCTTTCAACTTAAGCTTCTAACCTTGAGAATAAGTGTCCCAATTCATTTTGAAATATCCCCGGAATCAAACCTATTACTCTGACAAGTCACATAACCACAATTGAACATAAAATAAGCAATAAATGAGTGAACGGGGCTACTATACTCAAAACGACCAGTCGGATCATTACGACCTTAAATATAATTGGAGAATTTGATAGATTAGGTTTTAAATAGGGGAAACTAACTCTAAAGCAATAAGAAATTACCGTTATTTGCTATTTTTTAAATGTTAAAAGCCACATCATATGTCACATTTTTGCTTTCGCAAGCCCCTTCTACATGATGTCCATGATTCCAATAAAATGAGTAAAAAATATTTATTTAATTTAAATGGTATAAGGGTTCGTTTATGTGTTTAGCCTATATTTTTAGTTAAAAAATGATTCGATGTTTTAGGTCTCGTCTTTTTTCTTTTCACTGCCCCTGACAAGAAACTGTTTTTTCATATTTTTGCTAGCTTGTGTTATTCTTTCCAACCATAGAATCACGATTTGCCCAAGCACCATGTAGAGTTTGTGTTTTTGTTGAAAACATGAATCAATTTGAATACCGCGTAGAAATTGTTTTCTCAACATAAAAAAAAAGTTTTGTTCATTAAAAGTTCCGTCTAATAAACGCTAAGAAGAAAATTTTGTGCATTTAGTTGGCACAATTTTGAGTTAGTTATGAAAAGGAGACTACAGTTGGGGTTTAATCTAACAAGGTAGAAATAAGCCGCATTTATAATACTTTATTCTCGGTCAATCGTTAAAAAATAGTCAATATATTCAAGGACTAAAAGGATCATTATGTGCAAGAAATAAATATAATAATTTTAAAATAAAATGTGAAATATTTAGTTTTTGTAATAAATCAATAAAGAAGAATATTGCAAAGAAAGAGAGAGAACATTCTTAGTACTTTGAGATGAATTACAATGGAATATGACTCATCTATTTATAGGGAAAGAATGACTTAGCCACCAAGTAAAATCCCTAAAATCTCTCTAAAATATAGACATTCACCTTAAATAAAACTCTATTTATAACACTCCACATTGAATGTCTATTCAACAGATAAGGTGCCTCGTTAAAATCTTAACTAAAATATAACCTAGTGGGAGAACATTCTAGAGAAGAAAAAAGAGTACACATATTTAGAAATACGCCTTTTGGTTGCCTCATTAAAAACCTTGCAACGAAAATACAGTAGGACAAAACCTTGTAATGAAAAAAGAGTACAACGTGTATTACCTCCCCCTGATGAGAGCATGAATTAACATCCTTGAGCCTTCGCATCCCAATCTTGTACACTAATTTCTTGAAGGTTGATTGGTATAGATTTTGTGAACAAATCAGCCATATTATCACCTGAACGAATCTATTGTACATTGATATCACCATTCTTTTGAATAACATGTGTGAAAATAACTTTGGTTAAATATGCTTTGTCCTATCTTCTTTTATGAATCCTCCTTTCAATTGGGCTATACATGCGGCATTTTCTTTAAACAAAATCGTGGGTAATTTTTCACACTTAAAACCACATTTGTTTCGAATATGGTGTATTATAGACCTCAACCACACGCATTCTCAAATAGCTTCATGAATAGCAATTATCTCAGCATGAGTAGATGAAGTAGCCATGATTGATTGCTTAGTCGATCGCCAAGATATGGCAGTCCCTCCAAATACAAATACATAGCCTGTTTGAGATCGAGTCTTGTGTGGGTCACATAAATACCCAACATCGGCATAACTAACAAGATCGGAACTACAACTATTGCCATAAAATAATCCCATATCAGTAGTCCTTTTTAGATACCGCAATATGTGTTTTATTCCATTCCAATATCTCCTTGTAAGAGTATACATATATCTTGCTGAACAATTAACTAAAAAGTGATGCCAAGCCTTGTTGTATTATCAAGATACATTAGTGCACCAATTACACTAAGATATGGTACTTCAGGATCAAGTAGATCTTCATTCCTTTCTTGAGGCCGGAACAGATCTTTATTCACATCCAATAAGGTTTATGTCATCAACATATACGGCAAGCACAATAAATTCTGATGTTATTTTCTTTATAAAAACAGATAGGCAAATTTCATCATTTATATAACCTTCAATTACTAAATACTCACTAAGACGATTATAACACATTCGTCCTGATTGCTTTAGACCATACAAAGTTCTTTGCAATTTGATTGAAAATATTTTTCGGGACTTTGAATTATGTGCGTCAGGAATTTTAAATCCTTTGGAAATTTTCATGTATATATCATTATCAAGTTATCTATAAAGGTACGAGGTAATCACATCCATTAAATGCATGTCAATCTTTTCATGGACAACAAAACTAATGTAATGACCCGGCCGGTCATTCTGAGAATTTTAACCCCGTTTTCCCTATTTATGCTTTATCATATGTTTCTTAGCCTAGTTATGTTATTTTGGGTCGGTTGTTTCGGGTTCGGAGTGTTCGTGGTGAGAACTAAGACACTTAGTCTCTTAAATTGGCTCAATAGTTGGAAAAGTCAATCGGGAGTTGACTTATTAGTAAAGGACCTCGAAATGTAGATTTTATGGTTCATATGTCTTCGTTAGGTGATTTGGGACTTAGGAGTGTGTTCGTAATGTGGTTTTGATGTCCGATGTAGAATTTGGCTTGAATTGGCAAAAGTCAGTTTTTGGCGATTTTCAGTCGGCAGTAGAAAATAGGCTATCGGGGTCGGAATGGAATTCCGGAAGTTGGAATAGGTTTGTAGTGTCATTTTGGATGGGTTTGCAAAATTTTAGGTCAATCAGACGTGTTTTGGATGGTTTCGGCATCTTTGGCGAAATTTAGAAATTTTAAAATTCATAGGCTTGAATTTGATGTGATTTTGGTGTTTTTGTGTTTTATCGGTGTTTCGAAGGCTCGAGTAAGTTTGAATAAGGTTATGGGATATGTTGGCATTTTTTAGTTGAGGTCCCGAGGGCCTCGGGTGAGTTTCAGGTGGTTATCAGAGTGTGTTTGGCTTTAAGGAGACTGTTGTTGCTGCTGCAATTTCTGTTGCTGGTTTCCTTCTACGCGATCGCAAGGGTGGGGCCGCGATCGTGTAGGTCTGTTGAGGGCATCTGGGAAATTTGTTCTATGCGATCGCCATTTTGGTTCTGCGATCGCGAGAGTCTGTCCAGTTGGCTACCGCAATCGCGTGGCTGAGGTCGCGATCGTGAAGAAGGATTTGGAGAAGTCGTGAAGGAAGGGAATTTTTGTACGCGATCGTGTAGTAAGGGTCGCGATCGCATTGCTTTGGGAGTTGGTTATCCGCGAGCGCGTGTGTGTTCCTGCAATCTCATAAGGTAAGTTGGGGGCCAGTCCATTTTTGTGCTTTGTGATCGCGAGGCAATTTCCGCATTCGCGGTGAAGGAAATAGCTGGGCAGAGAGTTTAAGTTTCAAGAACGGGGGGGTTTTTCGCCATCTCCCAAAAGAACACCAGAGAACTCGGGAGAAGGAGGATTTGGCGGAGATTTTCAGTGGAGTTCTTGAGGTAAGTGTTCTTCAATCACATTTGGGTTAATTTCATGATTTAGCCTTGATTTTTACGATGTAATTTGAGGAATTTATGTAGAAATTGGGGGGAAATGGGAGGAAGAATTGGGAAATTCTTTCGATGATTTGAGTGGGTAATTGGTGTCAGATTTTTATAAATTTGGTATGGGTAGACTCTTGGGGGAATGAGGATTCTAGTTTTGTTATTTTTATCGAATTCAGAGACGTGGGCCCGGGGCTCGGGTTTGGCCAATTTCGGGAATTGTGCCTAAAAGTGATAATTTTTTATTGGACCTTGTTCCTTTAGCGTATAATGATGATGTTAATCTGGTTTTGGTTAGACTCGGATAAATCGGGGGCCGATTCGAGAGGCAAGAGCATCGCAGATTAGTATTTGGGCCGGGCTTTGGTAAGTAATGACTATAAATCTTGTCCTGAGGGTATGAAACCCCGGACTTCGTGTTTTCTCACTAGTTCTGGAGTGGCGCACATGCCGGATGACGAGTGTGTAGCGTGCACTGATTTGGATTTGGACTTGGTCCTTTCTGCGGCAACTATTGAGTTGCATATTTCACTCTAAATCATATGTTAAATTGTGTTCTAAAACTATTGCTATATTTGGGCTATAAGCCATGTTTGGGGCTTTGTGCCGACTTGTTTAGACCCGTTGGGGGATTTTTAACGCTATTTCCTCACTATGTTGATTTTTGATTTACACTCAGTCATATTATGCTTAACTGTTTTCGAAACTCAGCCTTATTTACACTATTTGAAGTATAAAAATTATGTTTTTGGTCGAGTACCCCGTTTTACTGATAGCCCGAGGGGCTTACTGAGACTTTTTGACTGAGTGAGGTCGAGGGCTGATTGTGAGGATATGAGATGCCATGAGGTGGCTTGATTTTAGCGCTTGGGCTGAAGGAGCCCCTCCGGAGTCTATACACACCCCCAATGAGCACAGCTACCTACTGAGTGTGAGTGCCGAGTGACTAGTGATTGGGAGGCATGAGGGACAGTGAGGTTGCCCGAGGGGCTGATACTTAGGGATTATGAGGTATGCTGAGTGATGTTTTGCCCCAGGGGCGATTAATTATTCTTGTTTTGGCCCGAGGGGCTATTTATGATTTATTTCATTTTACACTAAACTATCCGGGTATTTTATTTTTGAAATTGTTAGAAAACACTTTTTTCAAAGGATTTTACTCAAGTTGGCTTTTAAAGCATGCTGATTATATATATATATATATATATATATATTATACACCGTTGGAAAGAAATGTTGTGCTTATTGTGAACTGATAATTTGATCTAATGTGATTCTTACTGCTTAGACTTGATTTATTTTCATTACTACTGAGTTGGCGTAGTCACATTACTCTCTGCACCCCTGTGTGCAGATACAGGTGCTGGTACCGAGCGTTAGTCATCTATTTCTGTGCAGAGCCAGAGTTGGGACATAGAGGTAGTTGTTCAGCGTCCACAACATCTCTTTTTTCCCATTCTTATTTTGTGCTTAGTTCTTCGTTCCGAGATTTTGTATTATGACTGTACGGTTAATCTGTACTACTCTTAGATGCTCATGACATGTTGGCTCGGGATCTTGGGGATGGTTGTAGACTGTTTAGATGTTTTTTTTGCTTAACCCATTCAGTAATTTATATACGTTTATGAAATGTCGAAAATGAGCTGAAAATTTTGAAAACAAACGGTAAATATGTGATTGTTGGCTAGACTTGTTCCACGATAGGCGCCATCACGGCCGGTTTAGGATTTATGGCCGTAACAAGTTGGTATCACAGCCTAGGTTGCATAGGACTCATCGGTCATGAGCTGGTTTAGTAAAGTCTTGCGGATCGGTAAAGAGACATTTGTACTTATCTTCGAGAGGCTGCAGAACCCTTAGGAACAATGTCATTTTTCTTGAATTATGTCGTGCTTTGTTGATTCTGGAAGTCTAAACTTTGGTTGTTTCACTCTCTCACGTATGGTGAGGACTCGCGCTACCGATAAGGGTGACCAACCACCAGCTAGACCAGCAAGAGGTCGAGGCCGCGGTCAAGACCGTGGTAGAGGTAGGCGACCAGCCCGTGCAGCAGTCGGGGCAGTACCAGAGGATCCACCTACCATTCAGGATTAGGTTGCCGCCGCAGATACTCCAGCGGGACAGGCTCAGGCACCGGCAGTGCCTATTATTATTCCGGGTCTTAAAGAGACCTTGGCCCAGATCTTGACTGTATGTACCACCCTTGCTCATGCAGTTGATGCGTCTTCTACTGTTGCTACTTCTCAGGCCGGGGAGGCAGTCAGACTCCAGTTGTCCGGACACCTGAGCAGGTTACTCAGGGCCTTCATACATCGGGGGAAGTTCCATCCCAGTCGGTTGCTCCAGCTAAGAACTTCGTGGTTCCAGCTATGACAGATGATGAGCAGCGTAGGCTGTAGAGATTCAGTAGGCTTTAGCCTCTCACCTGGTAGGAGTCTTTTGAGAGGCGTAGGTCTGTTGGTTCAGCACCCCTCACCTGATCAGTTCTCAACTATCTTCTTGGAGAAGTATGTACCTTAGTCTCACAGGGAGGAGCGTCGCATGCAGTTTGAGCAGCTACGTCAGGGGGAGCTATCAGTGACGCAATATGAGATGTGGTTTTCATAGTTGGCTCGCTATGCCACCGACTAGGTTCCTACCGATAGAGAGAGGATTAAGAGGTTTGTGGATGGCCTCACTTATCAGTTCTGCCTTATTATGACCCGGGAGAGGGTATCAGGTGCTACCTTCAGGCAGGTTGTTGATATTACTTGAGATATTGAGTCGATTCGCCGCCAAGAGCGAGAGGAGAGGGAGGCCAAGAGGCCTCGTGGATCGGGTGGTTCTAGTGGTGCTCTTTCCAGGGGCTGTTTCAGAATGGTAGAGGTTGTTCATTCAGGCCTCCTTAGTCAGTCTGCCCAGCCTATAGTGCTGCATTTTTGGGGCATGGTGCCCGCGGTTCTCAGCCAGGCCATTCTTCATTCGGTGCCCTCCCAGCTCACAATGAAGCTCGAGCACCACCAGTTCAGAGTTCCTTTATGCATGATTCTTCTGTGGCGATTCTGGTGCCAAGGGTTTCTATTAGTCCCCGTCTTCAGCTCTAAGGAGTTGTTTTGAGTGCGGAGAGTTTGGGCATATATGGAGGCAGTGTCCCCATCGTTCTGGTGGTTTTTCTCAGCATAGGAGCTAGCCCTCGACTTCGGCTCCAGTTACTTCACCACCCGCCCAGACAACCAGTGGTGCGGGCTAGACCGCCAGCGGCCGCCCTAGATGGGGAGGTCGTGCAGATGGGGTCCAGGCTCGTATCTATGCACTTCCAGCCAGGCCGAGATGCTTTGGCCTTATTTGACCCTGGTTCTATATATTCCTATGTTTCATCATATTTTGCCCATTTTCTGGATATTCCCCGTGAGTCTCTAGTTACATCGGTTCGTGTGTCGAGTCTGGTGGGTGATACTATTGCTGTGGACCGTGTGCATCGGTCATGTGTGATATCTATCGGGGGTCTGGAGACCCGAGTAGAACTATTGTTACTTAGCATGGTCGATTTTGGCGTGATATTGGGCATAGATTAGCTATCTCCGTGTCATGTCGTTCTTGATTGTTATGCTAAGACCGTGACCCTAGCTATGCCAGGATGTCCGAGAGTTGAGTGGAGAGGTTCTTCTGAGTATGTGCCTAGCAGGGTGATTTCCTACCTGAAGGCCTAGCATATGGTTGCGAAGGGGTGTTTGTCGTATCTGGATTTTGTGAGGGATGTCAGTGGTGAGACTCCCGCTATTGATTCGGTTCCTGTTGGCCGTGAGTTTCCGGACGTGTTTCCTGTAGACCTTCCAGGCATGCTACCTGACAGGGACATTGATTTTGGTATTGACCTGGTTCCAGGCACTTAAATATTTTATTACACCTTATCGTATGGCACCAGCGGAGCTTAAGGAATTAAAGGAGCAGCTTCAAGAACTCCTAGATAAGGGGTTCATTAGGCCTAGTGTGTCACCTTGGGGTGCTCCTGTGTTGTTTGTGAAGAAGAAGGATGGTTCTATGCGTATGTGTATTGATTATCGGCAACTGAATAAAGTTACGGTGAAGAACTTGTATCCCTTGCCTCGTACAGATGAATTATTTGATCAGTTGCAGGGTGCCAAGGTATTTACCAAGATTAACTTGCGTTCTGGCTATCATCAGTTGAAGATTCCGGGGCCAGACATCCCGAAGACTGCCTTTAGGACTAGATATGGTCATTATGAGTTTCTGGTTATGTCATTCGGGATGACTAATGCCCCAGCATCCTTTATGCACTTGATGCATAGTGTATTCCAGCCTTACCTGTATTCTTTCGTCATCGTGTTTATTGACGATATCTTGGTGTATTCCCAATCTCGGGAGGATCACGAGCAACATTTGAGAGTTGTGATTAAGGCCTTGAGGGAGAAGAAGTTGTATGCAAACTTTTTGAAGTGTGACTACTGGTTTGATTCAATAGCGTTCTTGGGGCACGTGGTGAGGGTATTCAGGTTGATCTGAAGAAGATAGAGGCAGTGCAGAGCTGGCCTAGACTGTCATCAGCTACCGAGATTTGCAGTTTCCTTGGTTTGGCAGGGTACTATTGCCGTTTTGTAGAGGCATTTTCATCTATAGCAGCACCTATGACCAGACTGACCCACAAGGGTTCTCAGTTCAGGTGGACTATGGAGTGTGAGGAGAGCTTTCAGAAGTTCAAGTCAGCTTTGACTACAGCTCGGGTGTTGGTTTTTCCTACGGGTTCAGGTTCTTATACAGTTTACTGTGATGCCTCGAGAATTGGCCTTGGAGAGGTTTTGATGCAGGATGGTAGGGTGATTGCCTACATGTCAAGACAATTGAAGGTGCACGAGAAGAATCATCCAGTGCACGATCTTGAGCTAGCAGCTATTGTCCACGCCTTGAAGATTTTGCGTCATTATTTGTATGGAGTACATTGTGGGATTTTCACTGACCACCGTAGTTTGCAACATCTTCTTAAGCAGAAGGATCTGAATTCGCGTCAAGGGAGGTGGTTGGAGCTTCTCAAGGATTATGACCTCACTATTTTATATCATCGGGGGAAGGCCAATGTAGTGGCCGATGCCCTGAGTCACAGAGCGGAGAGTTTGGGGAGCCTACCTTCCAGTAGCAGAGCGTCCATTAGCACTTGATGTTCAGGCTTTAGCGAGTCAGTTAGTGAGATTGGATCTATCAGAGCCCCCACAGGTATTAGCTTGTGTAGCCTCCAGGTTTTCTCTTTATGATCAGATTAGAGCACGCCAGTATGGTGATCCAAGGGGTCTAAACAAGTCGGAGCGAGGCCCCAAACACGGCTTATAGCCCAAATATAGCAATAATTTTAGACCCCTTGGATCATCATACTGGCGTGCTCTAGACTGATCATAAAGAGAATACCTGGAGGCAACACAAGACAATACTCGTGGGGGTTCTGATAGATCCAATCTCACCAACGGACTCGCTAAAGCCTGAACATCAAGTGCTAATGGCTGCTCTGCTACTGGAAGGTAGGCTCCCCAAACTCTCCGCTCTGCGACTCAGGGCATCGGCCACTACATTGGCCTTCCCCGGATGATATAAAATAGTGAGGTCATAATCCTTGAGAAGCTCCAACCACCTCCCCTGACGCAAATTCAGATCCTTCTGCTTAATACATTTGTCACTAATATGGTGTATTATAGACCCCAACCACACGCATTCTCAAATAGCTTCATGAATAGCAATTATCTCAGCATGATCAGATGAACTATCCATGATTGACTGTTTAGTCGATCGCCAAGATATGGCAGTCCCTCCAAATGTAAACACATATCCTGTTTAAGATCGAGTCTTGTGAGGGTCACATAAATACCCAGCATCGGCATAACTAACAAGATCAGGACTATAAGTATTGCCATAAAATAATCCCATCGGTAGTCCCTTTTAGATACCACAATATGTGTTTTATTCCATTCCAATGTCTCCTTGTAGGAGCATACCTATATCTTGCTAAAGCATTAACTAAAAAGTGATGCCAGGCCTTGTTGTATTATCAAGATTCATTATTGCACCAATTACACTAAGATATGGTACTTCAGGACCAAGTAGACCTTCATGCTTTTCTTGAGGCCGGAACGGATCTTTAATCACATCAAGTGATCGAACAACCATCAGAATACTTAATGGATGTGCTCCATCATTGTAAAACTGTTTCAATACCTTTTCTGTGTAGGCAAATTGATTAACAAAAATCACATTTGCCAAATGTTCAATTTTCAAACCGAGAAATAATTTTGTCTTTCTGAGATCTTTCATCTCGAATTCCTTCTTCAAATAATCAATTTCTTTTTGGAGTTCCAATAAGGTTTATGTCATCCACATATACATCAAGTACAACAAATTCTGATGTTATTTTCTTTATAAAAACCGATAGGAAAATATCATCATTTATATAACCTTCCTTTACTAAATACTCAGTAAGACGATTATAACACATTTGTCCTGATTGCTTTAGACCATAAAAAGTTCTTTGCAATTTGAAAGAAAACATTTTTTGGGACTATGAATCATGTGCCTCAGGAATTTTAAATCCTTCGGGAATTTTCATGTATATATCATTATCAAGTGATCCATAAAGGTAGGAGGTAATCACATCCATTAAATGCATGTCAATCTTTTCATGGACAGCAAAACTAATGTAACGACCCGGCCGGTCATCCCGAGAATTTTAGCCCCATTTTCCCTATTTATGCTTTATCATATGTTTCTTACCCTATTTATGTTGTGTTGGGTCAGTTGGTTCGGGTTCGGAGTGGTCGTGGTGAGAACTGAGACACTTAGTCTCTTGAATTAGCTTAATAGTTGGATCAGTCAACTAGGAGTTGACTTATTGGTAAACGACCTTGAAATATAGATTTTATGGTTCAGATGGCTTCGTTAGGTGATTTGGGACTTAGGAGTGTGTTCTGAATGTGGTATTATGTCCGGTGTAGAATTTGTCTTGAATTGGCGAAAGTCAGTTTTTGGCGATTTCCAGTCGGCAGTAGAAAAAAGGCTATCGGGGTGAGAATGGAATTTCGGAAGTTGGAACAGGTTTGTAGTGTCATTTTTGATGTGTGTGAAAAATTTCGGGTCAATCAGACGTGTTTTGGATGGTTTCGGCATCTTTGGCGAAATTTAGAAATTTCAAAGTTCATAGGCTTGAACTTGATGTGATTTTGGTGTTTTTGCGTTGTTATTGGTTTTTCTAAGGCTCGACTAAGTTTGAATGAGGTTATGGGATATGTTGGCATTTTTGGTTGAGGTCCCGAGGGCCTCGAGTGTGTTTTGGGTGGTTATTAGAGTGTGTTTGGCTTTGAGGAGATTGTTGTTGTTGCTGCAATTTCTGTTGCTGGTTTCGTTCTATGCCATCGCAAGGGTGGGGCCGCGATCGCGTAGGTCTGTTGAGGGCAGCTGGGAAATTTTTTCTATGCGATCGCCATTTTCGGTCAGTGATCGCGAGGGTTTGTCAAGTTGGCTACCACGATCGCGTGTCTTAGGTCGCGATCGTGAAGACGGATTTGGAGCAGTCGTGAGGGGAGGGAATTTCTCTACGTAATCGCGTAGTAAGGGTCGCGATCGCGTAGCTTTGGGAGCTGGTTATCCGCGATCACGTATGTGTTCCTGCGAATCGCATAAGGTAAGTTGGGGGCTAGTCCATTTTTGTGCTTCGCGATCGCGAGGCAATTTCCGCGATCGCGATGAAGAAAATAGCTGGGCAGAGAGTTTAAGTTTCAAGAAAGGGGGTTTTTTTTACCATCACTCAAAAGAACACTAGAGAGCTCGGGAGAAGGAGGATTTGGAGGAGATTTTCAGTGGAGTTCTTAAGGTAAGTGTTCTTCAATCACATTTGGGTTAAGTTCATGATTTAGCCTTTATTTTTACCATGTAATTTGAGGAATTTAAGTAGAAATTGGGGGGAAAATGGGAGGAAGAATTGGAAATTTATTTTGATGATTTGAGTGTGCAATTGGTGTCAGATTTTTGTTAATTTTGTATAGATAGACTCGTGGGGGAATGAGGATTCTAGTTTTGTGATTTTTATCGAATTTCGAGATGTGGGACCGGGGCTCGGGTTTGGCCAATTTCGGGAATTGTTATTAAAATTGACAGTTTTTGATTGGGCCTTGTTCCTTTAGCGTATATTGATGATGTTAATCTGGTTTTGGTTAGATTCGGAGCAATCGGGAGCCGATTCGAGAGGCAAGAGCATCGCAAAATAATATTTGGGCCCGACTTAGGTAAGTAATGACTATAAATCTTGTTCTGAGGGTATGAAACCCCAGACATCGTATTTTCTCACTAGTTCTGGAGTGGCGCACATGCCGGATGACGAGTGTGTAGCGTGCACTGATTTGGATTTGGAGTTGGTCCTTTCCGTGACAACTATTAAGTTGCATATTTTACTCTAAATCATATGTTAAATTGTGTTCTAAAAATATTGCTATATTTGGGCTGTAAGCCATGTTTGGGGCCTTGCGACGACTTGTTTAGACCCCTTGGGGGCTTTTTACTGCTATTTACTCACTATGTTGATTTATGATTTACATTCAGTCATATTATGCTGAAGTGTTTTCGAAACTCAGCCTTATTTACACTAGTTGAGTTATAAAAATGATGTTTTGGGTCGAGTACCCCATTTTACTGATAGCCCAAGGGGCTTACTGAGACCTTTTGATTGAGTGAGACCAAGGGCCTGATTGTGAGGATATGAGATGCCACAAGATGGCTTGATTTTAGCGCTTGGGCTAAAGGAGCCCCTCCAGAGTCTGTACACAACCCTAGTGAGCGCAGCTACCTACTGAGTGTGAGTGCCGAGTGATTAGGAGGCATGAAGGACAGTGAGGTTGCCCGAGGGGCTGATACTCAGTGATTGTGAGGTATGATGAGCGATATTTTTCCTATGGGGCAATTTTTGATTCATGTTTTGGCCCGAGGGGTTATTTATGATTTATTTCATTTTACACTAAACTCTCCGGGTATTTTATTTTTGAGATTGTTGGAAAACACATTTTTCAAGGATTTTACTGAATTTGACTTTTAAAGCATGTTGATTTCATATATATATATATATATATATATATATATATATATATATATATATATATATATATATATATATATATATATACTATTGGAAAGAAGGATGTGCTTATTGTGAACTGATGATTTGATCTTATGTGTTTCTTACTGCTTAGACTTGATTTATTCTCATTACTATTGAGTTGGCGTACTCACATTACTCCCTGCACTCCTGTGTGCAGATACAGGTGATGGTACTGAGCGTTAGTTATCTATTCTTGTGCAGAGCCGGAGTCGGGACATAGAGGTAGCTGTTCAGCGTCCATAGCATCTCTATTTTCGCTTTCTTATTTTGGGCTTAGTTCTTCGTTCCGAGATTTTGTATTATGTCCGTAAGGTTATTTTGTACTACTCTTAGATGCTCATGACATGTTGGCTCCGGATCTTGGGGATGGTTGTAGACTGTTTAGCTGGTTGTTTTGCTTAACCGATTCAGTAATTTATATACGTTTATGAAATGTTGAAAATGAGTTGGAAATTTTGAAAACAAACGGTAAATATGTGATTGTTGGTTAGCCTTGTTCCACTATAGGAGCCATCAAGACTGGTTTAGGATTTGGGACCGTAACAAGTTGGTATCAGAGCCTAGGTTACATAGGACTCAACGGTCATGAGCAGGTTTAGTAGAGTCTCGCGGATCGATACAGAGACATCTGTACTTATCTTCGTGAGGCTACAGAACCCTTAGTAAAAATCTCATTTTTCTTGAATTCTGTCGTGCTTTGTTGATTCTGGAAATCTAAACTTCTGTTGTTCATTCTCTCACAGATGATGAGGACTCGCGCTACCGATCAGGGTGACCAGCCACCAGCTAGACCAGTAAGAGGTCGAGGCCGCGATCGAGGCTGTGGTAGAGGTAGGGGACCAGCCCGTGCAGCAGCCGGGGCAGTACTAGAGGGTCCACCTACCATTCAGGATCAGGTTGTCGTCGGAGATAATCCAGTGGGACAGGCTCAGGCACCGACAGTGCCTATTGTTATTCCGGGTCTTCAGGAGACCTTGCCCCAGATCTTCACTGTATGTACCACCCTTGCTCAGGCAGCTGATGCGTCTTCTACTGCTGATACTTCTCAAGCCGGGGGAGGCAGTCAGACTCCAGTTGCCAGGACACCTGAGCAGGTTACTTAGGGCCTTCAGAACACGGGGGAAGTTCCAGCCTAATCAGTTGCTCTTGCTTAGGACTTCGTGGTTCTAGTTATGCCAGATGATGAGCAGCGTAGGCTGGAGAGATTCAGTAGGCTTTAGCCTCTGACATTCAGTGGTACTGAGGGCGAGGATGCCTAGGGTTTTCTGGATAAGTGTTAGAGGATGCTTCGTACTGTTGGGATTCTGGAGACAATTGGGGTCTCGTTTGCTACTTTTCAGTTTTCTGGGGCTGCTTTTACTTGGTGGGAGTCCTTTGAGAGGCGTACGCCTGTTGGTTCAGCACCCCTCACCTGGAAGCAGTTCTCCACTATCTTCTTGGAGAAGTATGTACCCTAGTCTCACAAGGAGGAGCAGCGCAGGCAGTTTAAGCACCTACGTCATCAGTGACGCAGTATGAGATGTGATTTTCATAGTTGGCTCGCCATGCCACCTACTTGGTTTCTACCGATAGGGAGAGGATTGGGAGGTTTATGGATGGCCTCACTTATAAGCTCCGTCTTATTATGACTCGGGAGAGGGTATCAGGTGCTACCTTTAGGCATGTTTTTGATATTGCTCAAGATATTGAGTCGGTTCACCACCAGAAGCGGGAGGAGAGGAAGGCCAAGAGGCCTCGTGGATCGGGAGGTTCAAGTGGTGCTCCTTCCAGGGGGAAGTTTTATCATGGTAGAGGGCGTTCATTCATGCCTCCTCAGTCAGTCCGCCCAGCCTATAGTGGTGCATCTTCGTGGCATGGTCCCCGCGGTTCTCAGCCAGGCGTTTCTTCATTCGGTGCCCTCCCAGCCCAGAGTACAGCTCGAGCACCACCAGTTCAGAGTTCCTTTACGCATGATACTTCTTGTTGTCGTTCTGGTGCCAAGGGTTTCCATTAGTCTCCGTCTCCAGCTTCAGGGAGTTGTTTTGAGTGCGGAGAGTTTGGGCATATATGGAGGCAGTATCCTCGTCGTTCTAGTAGTTCTTCTCAGCATAGGGGCCATCCCTCGACTTCGGCTCCCGTTACTTCACCACCCGCCCAGACAGCTAGGGGTGGGGGCCTGACCGTCAGCGGCCGCCCTAGAGGGAGAGGTTGTGCAGGTGGGGGCCAGGCTCGTATCTATACACTTCCAGCCAGGCCAGATTCTCTGGCCTTCAATGCAGTGATCACAGGTATTGTCTCAGGCTGTCGCCGAGATGCTTTGGCCTTAATTGACCCTGGTTCTACATATTCCAATGTTTCATCATATTCTGCCCATTTTCTGGATATGCACTGTGAGTATATAGTTACGTCGGTTTGTGTGGCGAGTCCGGTGGGCGATACTATTGTTGTGGACCATGTGCATAGGTAATGTGTAATATCTATTGGGGGTCTGGAGACCCGAGTGGACCTATTGTTACTTAGCATGGTCGATTTTGACGTGATATTGGGCATGGATTGGCTATCTCCGTGTCATGTCGTTCTTGATTGTTATGCTAAGACCGTGACCCTAGCTATGCCAGGATGTCCGATAGTTGAGTGGAGAGGTTCTTCTGAGTATGTGCCTAGCAGGGTGATTTCCTACCTGAAGGCCTAGAATATGGTTGAGAAGGGGTGTTTATCGTATCTGGCTTTTGTGAGGGATGTCAGTGGTGAGACTCCCGCTATTGATTCGGTTCCTGTGGTCCGTGACTTTCTGCACGTGTTTCCTGTAGACCTGCCACGCATGCCACCTGATAGGAACATTGATTTTGGTATTGACCTGGTGCCAGGCACTCAACCTATTTTTGTTACACCTTATCGTATGGCACCAGCGGAGCATAAGGAATTAAAGGAGCAGCTTCAGGAACTCTTAGATAAGAGGTTCATTCGGCCTAGTGTGTCACCTTGGGGTGCTCCGGTGTTGTTTGTGAAGAAGAAGGATGGTTCTATGCGTATATGTATTTATTATCGACAGCTGAACAAGGTTACAGTGAAGAACCAGTATCCCTTGCCTCGTATAGACGAATTGTTTGATCAGTGGTCAGTGAAAATCTCGGGAGAATCATAAGAAGCACCTGAGAGTTGTGCTTCTGACTTGGTGGGAAAAGAGATTATATGCAAAATTTTTGAAGTGTGAGTTCTGGCTTGATTCAGTAGCATTCTTGGGGCACGTGGTATCCAGTGAGGGTATTCAGGTTGATCCGAAGAAGATAGAGGTGGTGCAGAGTTGGCCAAGATCGTCATCAGCTACCGAGATTTGCTGTTTCCTTTGTTTGGAAGGGTACTATCGTTGTTTTGTAGAGGGATTTTCATCTATTGTAGCACCTATGACCAGAGTGACCTAGAAGGTTCTCGGTTCAAGTGAACTGTGGACTGTGAGGAGAGCTTTCAGAAGCTCAAGTCAGCTTTGACTACAGCTCTAGTGTTGGTTTTGCCTACGGGTTCAGGTTCTTATACAGTTTACTGTGATTCCTCGAGAGTTGGCCTTGGAGCGGTTTTATGCAGTATGGTAGGGTGATTTCCTACACATCCAGACAATTGAAGGTGCACGAAAATAATTATCTAGTGCATGATCTTGAGCTAGCAGCTATTGTCCACGCCTTGAAGATTTGGCGTCATTATCTGTATGGAGTACATTGTGGGATTTTCACTGACCACCATAGTTTGCAACATCTTCTTAACCAGAAGCATCTGAATTTGTGTCAGGGGAGGTGTTTGGATCTTATCAAGGATTATAACCTCACTATTTTATATCATCCGGGGAAGGCCAATGTAGTGGCCGATGCCCTGAGTCGCAGAGCGGAGAGTTTGGGGAGCCTACCTTCCAGTAGGAGAGCGGCCATTAGCACTTGATGTTCAGGATTTAGCGAGTCAGTTTGTGAGATTGGATCTATCAGATCCCCCACGGGTATTGGCTTATGTAGCCTCCAGGTCTTCTCTTTATGATCAGATTAGAGCACGCCAGTATGATGATCGAAGGGGTCTAAAATTATTGCTATATTTGGGATATAAGTCATGTTTGGGGCCTCGTGCCGACTTGTTTAGACCCCTTGGATCATCATACTGGCTTGCTCTAATCTAATCATAAAGAGAAGACCTGGAGGCTACACAAGCCAATACCCTTGGGGGCTCTGATAGGTCCAATCTGACCAACTGACCCGCTAAAGCCTGAACATCAAGTACTAATGGTTGCTCTGCTATTGGAAGGTAGGCTAGACTCCCCAAACTCTCCGCTCTGCAACTCAGGGCATCGGCCACTACATTGGCCTTCCCCGGATGATATAAAATAGTGAGGTCATAATACTTGAGAAGCTCCAACCACCTCCCCTGACACAAATTCAGATCCTTCTTCTTAAGAAGATGCTGCAAACTACGGTGGTCAGTGAAAATCCCATAATGTACTCCATACAGATAATGACACCAAATCTTCAAGGCGTGGACAATAGCTGCTAGTTCAAGATCGTGCACTGGATAATTCTTCTCGTGCACCTTCAATTGTCTGGACGTGTAGGCAATCGCCCTACCATCCTGAATCAAACCGCTGCAAGGCCAACTCTCGAAGCATCACAGTAAACTGTATAAGAACCTGAACCTGTAGGAAAAACCAACAACGGAGCTGTAGTCAATGCTGACTTGAGCTTCTTAAAGCTCTCCTCACAGTCCACAGTTCACCTGAACTGAGCACCCTTCTGGGTCAGCCTGGTCATAGGTGCTGCAATAGATGAAAATCCCTCTACAAAACGACGATAGTACCCTTCCAAGCCAAGGAAATTACAAATCTCGGTAGCTGATGACGGTCTTGGCTAACTCTGCACCACCTATATCTTCTTCGGATCAACCTGAATACCCTCACTGGATACCATGTGCCCCAAGAATTCTACTGAATCAAGCCAGAACTCACACTTCGAAAATTTTGCATATAATCTCTTCTTCCACCAGGTCTGAAGCACAACTCTCAAGTGCTGCTTATGATCCTCCCGAGATTGGGAATACACCAAGATATTGTCAATAAACACGATGATGAAAGAATCCAGATAAGGCTGGAATACATTGTGCACCAAGTGCATAAAGGTTGCTGGGGCATTGGTCAGCCAGAATGAAATAACCAGAAACTCAAAATGACCATATCTGGTCCTGAAAGCAGTCTTCGGAATGTCTGGCCCCCGAATCTTCAACTGATGATAGCTGGAACGCAAGTCAATCTTGGAAAATACCCTGGCACGCTGCAACTGATCAAAAAATTCATCTATGCAAGGTAAAGGATACCGGTTGTTCACCGTAATCCTGTTCAACTGCCGATAATAAATACACATACGCATAGAACCATCCTTCTTCTTTACAAACAACACATGTGCACCCCAAGGTGACACACTATGATGAATGAACCCCTTATCTAGGAATTCCTGAAGTTGCTCCTTTAATTCCATTAACTCTATTAGTGCCATACGATAAGGTGGAATAGAAATAGGCTCAGTGCTTGACACCAAGTCAATACCAAAGTCAATGTCCCTGTCAGGTGGCATGCCTGGCAGGTCTGCAGGAAACACGTCCGGAAAGTCGCGGACCACAGGAACCGAATCAATAGCGGGAGTCTCACCACTGAGATCCATCACAAAATCTAGACAAGATAAACACCCCTTCTGAACCATGCGCTGGGCCTTCAGGTAGGAAATCACCCTTCTAGTCACATACACAGAAGAACCTCTCCACTCAACCCTCGGACATCCTGGCATAGCTAAGGTCACGGTCTTAGCGTGACAATCAAGAAAAACATGACACGGAGATAACCAATCCATGCCCAATATCACATCAAAATCGACCATGCTGAGTAACAGTAGGTCTACTCGGGTCTCCATACCCCCAATAGATATCACACACGACCGATACACACGGTCCACAATGATAGTATCGCACACCGGAGTCGATACATGAACAGACGTAACTAAAGACTCACGAGGCATATCCAGAAAATGGGCAAAATATGATGAAACATAGGAATATGTACAATCAGGGTCCAATAAAGCCAAAGCATCTCGGCGATAGTCTAAGACAATACCTGCAATCACTGCATCGGAGGCCATAGCATCTGGCTTAGCTGGAAACACGTACATTCGGGCCTGACATCTACCTGCTCGACCTACCACTCGAGGGCGGCCTCTAGCTGACTGACTACAACCCCTAGCTTCCTGGGCGGGTGGTGAAGTAACTGGAGTTGAAGTCGAGGGTTGGCCCCTCTGCTTAGAAGAACCACCAGAACGACAAGGACACTTCCTCCACATGTGCCCAAACTCTCTGCACTCAAAACAACTCCTCGGAGCTGGAGGAGGGGACTGATAGAAACCCTTGGCACCAGAATGACCACTAGAAGAATCATGCATAGAGGAACTCTGAACTGGTGGTGCTCGAGCTGTACTCTAAGCTGGGAGTGAACCGAATGAAGAACGGCCTGGCTGAGAACCGCGGGGACCATGCCCCGAAGATGCACTACTATAGGCTGCGCGGACTGACTGAAGACGCCTGAATCAACGACCTCTACCATGCTGAAACTGCCCCCTGGAAGGAGAACCACTAGAACCACCCGATCCATAAGGCCTCATGGGCTCCCTCTCCTCCCGCTCCTTGCGCAGAACCGACTTAATATCTCGAGCAATATCAACAACCTGCTCGAATGTAGCATTTGATACCCTCTCCCGAGTCATGAAAATGCGGAGATGATAAGTGAGGCCATCCAGGAACCTCCTAATCCTCTCCCTACCAGTAGGGACCAACTCGGTGGCATGACGAGCCAACTCCGAAAACCGCATCTCATACTGCATCACTGATAGATCCCCCTGACGCAGCTGCTCAAAATGCCTGCGCTGCTCCTCCTTATGAGACTGGGGAACATACTTCTCCAAGAAGATAGTGGAGAACTGTTTCCAGGTGAGAGGTGTTGAACCAACAGGCCTACGCCTCTCAAAAGACTCCCACCAAGTGAAAGCAGCACGAGAAAAATGAAATGTAGCAAACGAGACCCCACTGGTCTCCAGAATCCCAGAAGTACGCAGCATCCTATGACACTTATCCAGAAAACCCTGGGCATCCCCTCCCTAAGCACCTTCGAATGTCGGAGGCTGAAGTCTACTAAACCTCTCCAATCTACGCTGCTCATCCTCTAGCATAGACGGAACAACGAATTCCCGAACTGGAGCAACCGGCGGGGCTATAACCGCCCCCGGTGTATGATGGCTCTGAGTAACCTGCTCTGTGTCCGGGCAACTAGAGTCTGACTGCCTCCCCCGGCCTGAGAAGTAGCAGCAATAGAAGACGCAGCAACTGCCTGAGCAAGGGTGGCACACACAGTCAAGATCTGAGCCAAGGTCTCCTGAAGACCCGAAATAACAATGGGCACCTTCGGTGCGTGAGCCTGTCCCACTGGAGCATCTGTGGTGGGAATCTGATCCTGAACAGTAGGGGGATCAACTGGTACTGCCCTGGCTGCTGCACGGGCTGGCCCCTTACCTCTACCACGGCCTCGACCGCGGCCTCGACCTCTCGCTTGTCTAGCTGGTGGCTGATCACCCTTATCAGTAGCGCGAGTCCTCACCATTTGTGAGAGAATGAAACAATAGAAGTTTAGATTTCCAAAATTAACAAAATGGCATGACAGAATTCAAGAAAATGAGATTGTTCCTAAGGGTTGAGCAGCCTCTCGAAGATAAGTACAGACGTCTTTGTACTGATCCGCAAGACTCTACTAAACCTGCTCATGATCGTTGAGTCCTATGTAACCTAGGTTGTGATACCAACTTGTCACGACCCCAAATCCAAAACCGACTATGATGGCGCCGATCGTGGAACTAGGCTAGCCAACACTCACATATTTAAAGTTTCCTTCCAAAAATCCCAACTCATTTTGGACATTTCATAAACGTATATAAAATTACTGAATCTATTAAGCAAAATAAACAGTTAAACAGTCCAAAAACCATCTCCAAGATCTAGAGTCAACATGTCATGAGCATCTAAAGAATATACCAAAAAGTCTAATATTATAATACAAAACCTTGGAACGAAGAACTAGGTACAAAAATAAGAAAGGAGAAAACAGAGATGTTGCGGACGCTGAACAACTACCTCTATGTCCCGACTCCGTCTCCGCATAGAAATAGATGAATAACGCTTGGTATCAGCACCTGTATCTGCACACAGGGGTGCAGGGAGTAATGTGAGTACGCCAACTCAGTAGTAATAAAAATAAATCAAGTCTAAGCAGTAAGAAACACATAAAATCAAATCATCAGTTCACAATATGCACAACCTTTCTTTCCAACAGTGTATACATATATATATAAAATCAACATTCCTTAGAAGCCAACTTCAGTAAAATCCTCTGAAAAATGTGTTTTCCAACAATTTCAGAAAAAAAATACCTGAAGAATTTAGTGTAAAATGATATAAGTCATAAATAGCCCCTCGGGAAAAACATGAATCATAAATCGCCCTTTGGGAAGAACATCACTCAGCATAACTCACAGTCACTCAGTATCAGCCCCTCGGTCAACCGCACTGTCACTCATGCCTCCCAATTACTTGGCACTCGGCACTCGCACTTAGTATGTACCTGCGCTCACTAGGATTGTGTACAGACTCCGGCGGGGCTCCTTCAGCCCAAGCGCTAATATAAGGCCACCTCATGGCATATCATATCCTCACAATTAGGCCCTCGGCCTCACTCAGTCAACAACTCTCAAAAAACCCCTCGGGCGTATTAGTAAAACGGGGTACTCGACCCAAAACATCATTTTATATCTCAAAATAGTGTAAATAAGGCTGAGTTTCAAAAACAGTTCAGCACAATATGACTGAGTGTAAATCATGAATCAACAGTGAGAAATAGCAGTAAAAAGCTCCCAAGGGTCTAAACAAGTCGGCGCGAGGCCCCAAACATGGCTTATAGCACAAATATAGCATTAATTTTATAACACAATTTAACATGTGATTTAGAGTAACATACGCAACTCAATAGTTACCGCGGAAAGGACCAAGCCCAATCCAAAAATTAGTGCATGCCACATACTCATCATCCAACGTGTGCGCCATTCTAAAAATAGTGAGAAATACGAAGTCCGGGGTTTTATACCCTCAGGACAAGATTTATAGCCATTACTTACCTCTACCAAACCCCAATACTACTCCACGATTCTCTTGCCCCTCAAATCGGCTCCAGATTGCTCCGAATCTAACCAAAACCAGATTAACATCATCAATATACGCTAAAGGAACAAAACCCAATTGAAAACTATCAATTTAGACACAATTCTCAAAATTTGGCAAAACCCGAGCCCCAGGCCCACGTCTCGGAATTCGATAAAAATCGCACCACAAGAATCCTTGTCCCTTCCCGAGTCCTCACATACAAAATGTATCAAAATCTGACCACAACAACCCCCAAATTCCTTAATTAAAAGTCTCAATTTTTTTCCAAGCCCTAAACCCCCAATTCATTCCATTAATTCACAATTCCAAGCCTAATCCTTCACAAAATAACATAGAATCGAGTTTATAATCCGGGAAACTTACCTCCACTGAAGACACTCGAATTCCTCCTTCAATTTCATCCCAAACTATCTCAACCCACATGCAAAAATGACAGAAATGCCAAAATTTCACGGAGGCACCTATTTATACTGTCTGCCCAGTTAATCCGCACATGCGGACAATTCTTCGCACCTGCGGATTTGCACCTGCGGTCCTAGGTGCGCACCTGCACAATTACATTAAAAGTCCAATTCTCGCACCTGCGGTGATCAACCCGCACCTGCGGCTTCGTAGGTGCGTCCTAAGCGTTGCACCTGAGACTCCATCCAGTCTTACCTCTTTTCGCACATGTGCAAGGACCTTCGCACCTACAGCCATCGCACCAGTAACATGACACCAGCAACAACTTTGTTGCAATTTCCTAAGTCCAAACTTCCGTTAATCATCCGAAATCAATCTCGAGCCCTTCGAGGCCCCAACCAAAGATACCAGCACATACTATAAACTCATTTGAACTTAGTCGAGCCTTTGAAACACCAAAAACAACACAAAAACACCAAAATCACATCAAATTCAAGCCTATGAACTTTGAAACTTCTAAATTTCACCAATGATGCAGAAACCATCCAAAACACATCCGATTGACCTGAAAATTTTCACACATATCCAAAATGACATTACGAACCTGCTCCAACTTTCGGAATTCCATTCTACCACCGATAGCCTATTTTTCCCTGCAGACCGAAAATTGCCAATAACTAACTTTCGCCAAGTCAAGCCTAATTCTACACCGGACCTCAAAACTTTATTCCGAACACACTCCTAAGTCCCAAATCACCTAACAAATCTATCAGAGCCATAAAATCCGCATTCCGAGGTTATTATGCATAAATGAACAAGGATTTTCGGTTAAATTCCCTAAAGGCTAAGATCATGTTCTCGTACACTTTATAACCCACAATCTAGTAGGATTAATTGCACCTTGACGTCGTTGGAGTACTAAATACTAATTGAAAATTTAATAGTACACAACATTTGTAATCTTACATATTTGTTCTTAAATACAAATCTTTACAAAATGTGCTACATTATATTTTCCCCATACCATAATTAATTACCAGTTCAAACACCACAGTCACAATAGTACATCGATGATAATCACCATGTGCAAAACAAATAAGGTTTCATCTAAGCTTATCATACCACAACATTCATGTTGTATCAACAACCACTTAATTAAGTAATATAAAATAATAGTATTTATTTAACACGAATACCATAACTATATTTAATCAAAATGAACTAACATTATACTATAAAATAAATAATACTAATGATTACTACTCATGTAAAAAAATATGATTATATTATGTTTATTCACTAGCTACTGCGAATAGGAAAAATAAAAATCAAACTACTCAATCATTTTTAACTACAGATCCATCGCCGATCAAGTTGTTTATTTTTTCATCAGGGTGCTCAAAGAAGTTCGCCACATCCAAGTGGGTGATGTCAGGAAAAAATTGGCTTCAAGACCTTAATTATTTAGAGATGCTTGATAACGCTCAACCAAATATTTTTTACGATAAATATTTGTCCAATACCCTTTTACACCGCAACGATGGCATTCAGTTTATTTTCCTTTGGCTTCTCATCTTTTCCTTTCCACTTTTGATAATTATTTTCTTTGAGTGATGATTAATACCAGGAAAATTTCTTCCATGGCTACGACCACGGCCATGAATAGGCCATGACCTTTTCCACGCTTAGCATAATGGGAATACACCTCATTCACTTCAGGAAATGGTGTAGACCCAATGGGTTTATTATCGTAATTTCTCATGATCAAGTCATTGTTTCGTTCTGCCACAAGGAGAAGAGAAATCAACTCAGAGTAATTGTTGAAACCTTTCTCTCGGTACTGTTGTTTCAAGACCATATTGGAGAAATGAAACGTTGTGAACATTTTTTCAAGCATATCATGGTCAGTGATACTCTCTCCATGAAGTTTCAATTTAGAAGTAATTCTGAACGTTGCAGAATTTTATTCAGAAATAGACTTACAGTCTTGGAGCCTCAGATGAGCCTAATTATATTGTTCTTGTGGAAGAGTGATCAACTTTAAGCTATCATATCTTTCCTTTAACTCATTCCACAAAATAAATGGATCTTTGTGGCGATCAGGCCAGTCTTCTCGAGAGCTGAAGCTCTGTATCCCCATTTTTTTCTTTTATTGTGTTCTACCACTGTTATATATCTTACCGGATTGGTTGTTTCGGGTCCAGAGTAAATTAAGACACTTAGTCTCTTAATTCGAAGCTTAAGTAGGAAAAGTCAACCGGATATCGACTTATGTGTAAACGGCCTTGAATTTGAATTTTGATGGTTTTTTCTGGCTCCGTTAGGTGATTTTGGACTTAGGAGCGCATCCAGAATGTGATTTGGAGGTCCGTAGTAGAATTAGGCCTGAATTTGGCGAAAGTTCAAATTTTGGCAAATTGGATCGGCAGTGGAAATTTTGATATCGGTATCAGATTTGATTTTAGGGAATTGGAGTAGGTTCATGGTGTAATTTATGAATTGTGTGAAACGTGTTTTGATAGGTTTCAGTGTCACTTGTAGAATTTGGAAGTTTAGAAGTTCTTTAGGCTTGAATCAGGGTGTAATCCGTGTTTTGATGTTGTTTTGGGTGATTCGAGGGTTCGACTAAGTTTTTTATGAATTATATGACAGGTTGTTATGTTTGGTTGAGGTCCCAGGGGACTCGGGCTTATTTCAGGTGGTTGTCTTGGTTTCTAGTTGGTCAAGTTGTTAAATTTTGTTTTTGGTGGTGTAATCGCACCTGCGAGGGGTCTAGCCGCAGGTGTGATAGGATGGGTGCAGATGCAGGCAAGGCCAGGCTGGGCAGGAGGCGCACGTGCAATAAATGGGGCGCATCTGTGAGCTCGCAGATGCGAGGCTGAGTCGCAGATGCGGAAAAGGGGATCTCGGTCATTTCAGCAGAAGCGGACGAAGGGCCGCAGAAGCAACTCCGGGGTGCGAGACTTGGAGTGCAGGTGCGAGATCAGTGGGTTTAACTGAATTCGGCATGTGTGGATCTTTTGGCGCAGGAGCGGCTTCGCAGGTGCAGAAATTAGCCCGCATGTGCGAAAGACCTGGGCAGAACATATAAATATAGAACTTCAAGATTTTTCACCATTTTCACATTTTGGAACTCGGATTTTTGAGGATTTTGAGAAGTATATTGAAGTGATTACTGAGGTAAGCTACATGTTTCTATTTATCTTTGATATGGTGTTTCCCTACTAATTTTGGACCTAATTGGTGAGTTTTTGAAGTGAAAATTAGGGGTTTAGGGCTTGAGAATTGGAGAGTGAATTTTGGGGATTTGGATCACCAAATTGTGTCGTATTTTGATAAATTTAGTACGGTTAGACTTGTGAGTGGATAAGCTTTCAGGTTTTGTGACTTTTGTCAGATTTCGAGACGTTGGCCCGGGCGGCCGGGTTGAGCCTGTTTCGGATTTTGGTTTAGAATTTCATGTTTTTCTTATGGAATTGATTCATTCAGCCTATATTAATTATATAGTACTTTTTGTGGCATGATTTGTTGAATTTGGAACCTGATTCGAGGGGCAAAGGCATTTCGGAGTAGGATTTTGCGCTGTTGAGGTAAGTAACAGCCTTAAATATGGTCCTTAGGGTATGAAACCCCGATATTAGTTATGATGTGATTATTTGGAGGTGACGCACATGCTAGGTGATGGGCGTGTGGGCGTGCACCATGGGGGATTGTGACTTGGTCCATCCCGTGAAACTGTAAAGTCGAATAGCCTATTGTTGATTACATGTTTCCTTTGTCTTATAGAAATTTGACTACCATTCATGTTAGAAACCATGCTTAGACCTCATGATATCTTTGTTGGGACTCGCAACGATCGTGTACTTGTTGAATTGACTGCTAATTGTTCTTTTGTACTCAGTCACATATCCATTTCCTCTTGTTTCTTGTTAATACTTTTTATTATCTTTGTTTGGGCTGAATTGTATGATTTCTATGAGGCGAGAGGCTGGAGAGATTAGTGGCTGAGATAGGGCTTGAGTGTTGAGCTATGAGCTATGTGAGAGTATATAGATCGGGCTGCACGCTGCAACAAGCCTGAAGGCTGAATGTATATGGATCGGGTTGCACGCCGCGACGAGCCTTATGGCTATTTATGGATTGTGGATCCGGTTTCACGCTGCAGCGAGATTTGATCGGGATGCACGTAGCAGCGATATAGATCTTGGGCTGAAGAACCCATCCGGAGTCTGTACACCCCCGGTGAGTGCAGGTACCTATTGAGTGGCCTGAGAGCCTAGTATTGAGCTATTGAGAACTTGACTGGTTGTTACTCTAAGAAGTTGCATTTGTCTTGCTTTATTGTTGCACTTAGCTGATTTATGTTACTGTTCTGACTGTATTTGTATAGCTTGTCACTGCTTCTCAGTTCCTTATTTGTTCTGTTACTTACTGACTTTGTCGTACTCACGCTACACCCTGCACTTCATGTGCATATCCAAGTGTATCCGGTAATGGAGGACGTTGAGCTCTTGCGTGGTCGAGTATTGGAGATTTATGAGGTAGCTCCCGGCGTTCGCAATCATTGTCTCTCCTTCTTTTCTATCTTTCTTTTCTGTATTGACATTTAGACACAGACTCTTGTAGACGCTGTTTATTAGATTGGTTGTTAGATGCCCATGATTTGGTGACACCCCGATGTTTGGGGCTATCTATTTGCATTATATTTTGAGTTTAACTCATATTTTTATGAAAACTCTGTTATGGAAAATCTTTTGGTTTACCTCTTATGAAATATCGAAGTAATTTGAAAATCGGCTTGCCTAGTATCATCGATAGGTGCCAACACAACCGGTTAGAATTTTGGGTCGTGAAAATCTTTGACTGTGAGATATTCTATTTTCAACCCTTTATAAAGGTAATGGTACAAGAAAGTCAAGGCCTTAGTAAAATCTTTGGTAGATGCTTTATTTTTGTCTTTAATGGCGTCTCTAAGATCCATTGTATCTAAATGGATTTCAGCATCCAACACCCATGTCATATAGTTCTTACTAGAAATTTCAAGGGCAACGAACATTCTTGTCACGACCCAATATACCCTTTGTTGGCTGCCGTGATGGAACCTAGTCTTTGGGACTAGGTAACCATAACATTTACGGAATAACAACAATAATAAATAACATCTAATAGTTCCTCAAATGAAATTCTCTATACAATTTACAATTTCCCCAAAACCGGTTGTACAAGTCAAAAGCTCTACAAAGTACAACTTCTAAATATGATTGTTTGGAAATAAGTAAAAAAAGTGCGAACACAAAACAGGACGGTGACTCCGAAGCCTGCGAACGCAGCAGTAGGTTTACCTTGAGTCTCCACAACAACAATTTGTCTTCTAGGTATTAATCAATTGGCTTCGCAATACCTGGATCTACACAAAAATATACAGAATTGTAGTATGAGTACACCCCAGGGGTACCCATCAAGTATTAAGACTAACCTCAGTGGAGTAGTGACGGGGAACAGCCAAGACACCTACGACTAAACAACCTGAACAAAAAATGAGTATAGGAACAAAAAAGTATGATATCTACATATGCCAACGCAATATGGCTAACAATACAGTAATTTCAATAAGAAAGGAATAAAAACAAGTATTAGCAGAGTACCAACATAATGACACAGAAGGTTGAATGGAGCACAACCTAAATCTGAGATCACAGATACTGAAAGGGCGAGTAATCACTCAACCCTGACGACTGTTTTCACATCCGGTTTTAGTCAATAAACTCCACGAGGTACCGAACCTCGGGCTAATCAAAACTCACGGGTCCCATTACTTGAACCCTAACTCTTGGCATCTTGCACCCTCATTTAATCTAATAATTGCACGGACGAGTCACGTGCCAAATAGAGTCATTCTAACATAGAAGTCAAGTAAACAAGGGTATGCATCTATACTCAACAATAACAAGGAAGCCCCTTAATCCGATAAGAGTCCTTAACTACATATATGCTTGTGCAAGTGTCCTAACATAGTTCAATCCAACTAGTAAGCATAAGAGAAAGGAGCGGACAACACGTAGAATGTTTTCTCACACTTTCACAAGATAAGGATCACAAAGGTAAGCATACCATTACAAGAATATCAAGAACAAGAATGCCCCCAGGCCATCACAAAACAATCTCTGACACAACCCACCTTGTCTTGCCATGTGTGCAATAGTAAAGTAAGTGCCCGCCTTGTCTCGCCACACGTGCATAACAATTTTCCCACCTTGTCTCCCTACATGCGCAACCCATATATATATATATATATATATATATATATATCCGCCTTGTCACGCCGCATTTGCAATTATCAATAGTATCAACAGCAGGGCAGAAACCTCGTGCACCACCACATCAAGTACAACATCGACAATGACAATAATACAATGTACCACAAGTAAATCAACTCAAGAACCTTCAATCACAAAAAATGGTAGAACTAGTTCTCAAGGAATAACCATAATAAATAATGCTAGGCGTAATAAGAACAACTCAAAGTGAAAGGAAATAATATGTAAAAATGGTCCCAGATTCTACGGTTCAACAACCCGAAACTAACACGAGTCAAATAATTCCAAATAAGGGCAAGCCCACTAACGCATAGGATATCTAAGCTTCTTTTAAGTTTGGACAATTACGGAAGAGATAAAGCCAATTCAAATAAAGGTAGGCACCATAACCTCAATTAAGGGTGAACACTTACAAAGGGATAACTACAACTTCAAATAAAGATAAGCAGTTAGGGAAAAAATAACATGGAAATGGAAGAGATAACAATTTCAGTTAAGGCACATATGAATCAAGTAAACAATAAGAGTGGATCATGAAGTAATTGATTCTAATTAAGCAGGTAAAGGTGAAACTAGTAATTAAGGAACATAATCATAACGAGAACAACTGCATATTCAATGAATACAAGAACCTAGGAACCCTAAAAGGCCAATTTCCACAAATAAGTCTGACATGTACTCTTCACCTCGCGTACACGGACTACAATTAACATAGAAGACTCAAATCCTAAGGATTAGTTCCCCCACACACGATTATGCAAGATACTTAACTCATAGAAGACAAACAGATACTCTAAATGAACTTCTCGGGTGAAATGACCTCCAGACGGCTCAAATCTAACATAAATAACTTCAAAACACAAATAAAACTAATAAGGAACTATTCTGGATCATAAAGTCTCAATGCTTATTAAAATCTAAAAATCGATCCCAAAAGTCCCCGGGCCTGCACCTCAGAACCTGACAAATTTCACAAAACCCGAATACCAATTCCGATACGAGTTCCGATACCATTTTGTCCCTCAAATCATAATTATTCATTTTGTAAACTTTCTTCAAAAACTACAATTTTCCTCAACTCAAAACACAAATTAATTAATAAAAAAAAGATATAACCATGGAATGTATTAAATTATAGGTGAAGAACACTTACCCTATCGATTTTCTTGTAAAACCCACAAAGAATTGATCATAATCGAGCTCTACAAGTCAAAATATGATGAAAATGGCTTAACCCTCGATTTGGAAATCTTATATTCTGCTCACGTCTGAAAGCATCACGAACCCAGAGAATAGCTCGCGTTTGCGAAGAAGGAAAATAAGGCTATCCAGAAAAACAATTCGCGAACACGAAAGAAGGGACGCGAACGCGAAGAACAAGGGACAGGACTTACACGAACGCGAGATGGAAAACACGAACGGGAAGAAGAAATATGAGGCTGCCAGGGAGTGCTTCGCGAACACGGGAGACTAAACACGAACGCGATGTAGGGAAAGGCAGACCTTCGTGAACGAGAGGGTTTAACGTGAACACAAAGAAGAATTATGAGGTGGTCAGCAGTAACACTTTGGGTAAGGCGCTTCGCGATCGCGAAGAAGAACACCGGAAAAATAGGAACAACAGTTCAAAATAGTAGGAAAAGGACCCATAGCATACCCAGAACACTCCCGAGGCCCGTGGGACCCCGTCTAAACACACAAACAAGTTCTATAACCTAACACGGACTCACTCGGGGTCCCAACTCACATCAAACAACGCCAAAAATAAAACTCGCACTGTGAATCAAACTTATGAACTTTCAATCTTCCAACTTCAAAAACCCGCGCTGAAACCTATCAAATCAACCCGAAATGATGTCAAATTTTGCAGACAAGTCCCAAATGACATAACAAATTTGTTCCAACCCTCACAATCGAAATATCAAACAAGCTCGAAAGGCACAACTCTCTATCAGTACCCTACAACGAATCAATTTAATAAGGAAAATCAAAGTGCATGAACAATCATAAGGATCTCATCCTAGTATAACTCCTCGTTGCGGCACACAGCCCGACTCAAACATATCAAATCACATGAAATCGCAAGGGTCTCACCCTTAACTCTAAGTCACAGGTCGAATATACATTATATCAATTGAAATCTTCCACTAACTTAGTTCTGCGAATAAAATCACAACACTTACTAAACTCTCACCCCGACAGAGTACCAATTCATAAATCGTAACCAAGAATACTTAGGAATCACATCAAAACCTACCACAATAAACAATAGTGACTCTCTTCTAGTCTCACAACTCTCAATGATGAATAAAAACAAATGATAGACACGGCTACCACTCATAGAATCTCCCAACAGGGGAAAACACATAAATAGAGTGCAAATCTGAAACTCGCCCATAAGTGAAACAACAAATAAGGGAACTTGTCCTGATAAGCAGAACTGAAACGAAATATGAATGGTGCCCCTCTAAAAAAATCAAAAGCATAACTGTATGACATCATCTAGCGCAACGACCTCCAGACTACTATATGAAACACATTAACGGGCTGGGCCTCCCCCTCATAGGCCTATTCGCCTAAATACTCCGCTATGACACACCTGTCCGGAGTCTGGGACAATCTCTCACCATATGGATAGTATATCCACACTCAAAGAAACCTCTCTGCTGACGTGGTTGTGGAAACTGTACAGTACGAGTACCCTGGGACCCATGAGCACCTGAAACATCGTCTGAAGCCTAAAGTGCAAACTAAACTGGCTGACCCACAAAAACTCTACCATATCGTACCCCACCTCCAAAATAAGGACCAGTAGATCTCTGCGACCTATGAAGCCTCCTTTCCTCCCTGTCCTCTTTATCCTGACCTCGCATGTCCTCTCTCCCATGGCCCCTTCTATCATCTCTCTCCTGATCCTACATGCCCTTAACTTAGTGAGCTTTCCCTACCACCTGCTGAAACAAAACATCCGGCTCTAACTCCCAGCCATGCTGAACTGAATATCATGCCTTAGCCCCTTAATGAATATACGAACACGCTCTCTAATTGTAGCGACCAAAACAGGTGCATGTCTGGCCAAATCACTAAATCTAACGACATACTCTGATACTGACATAGTGCCTTAACGCAACTGTTCAAACTCTGCGCGCCATGCGTATCAAAAGGAATGAGGTACAAACTCTCTCAAAAACATCTCTGAAAACTGAACACATGAAAGTGAGGCTACCTCGGCCGGGCTACGCAACTCATACGCCCTCCACCACTGAGTAACCGTTGCTCTAAGCTGGAACGTAATAAAAGCAACACCGCTCATCTCCACAATATCAATAGTGTAAGAATGCGGTGACCGTCCTCCAAAAAACCCTAGGCATCATTTTTCGTCAATCCACTTAAGGTATGAGGGTGGTACTTATTGTATATCTCAAGTCTAAGATGTTCTTCTGCAGATGTTGTTACCCTAATTATGGGCTGAAATGGATATACAATCTGTGTCGCCATGGCACCTAGAACCTGACCAACATGAACTCGCTGCTCTGGAGTATGGGCGGCAGGAGTTTGAGCTTCTCCCCCGGTCAGTGAAGTAGTCGGTGAAACCGGAATCAACCCCGCCTGAACCAATATACCAAACATCCTCAGGAACTGTGCTAAGGTATCATGCGGTCCAGGGGTAACAGTAGCCGCCTATTGTACCTGCCCCCCTCCCCCAGTAGAACTACTAGTGACTCCTCAACTCTTGCTCTAGTAGGTGCCCTAGCTGTGGCACGTGCTCCTCGTCGCCCTTTTCCTCTGTCCGTAGCGACATCTGCCCCGGGGGGTAACGTTATAAGGAATTACAGCTCGTGTTTTCACCACCTGTGAGAGAATGGAATGATAAAAGTTCAAACTTCGAGATCAATGAACTCGCACGATAAGAAGGAAGTGAAACAGTCCTAATAGTTTTGTGGCCTCTCGAAGATAAGTATAGACATCTCCATACCGATCCGCAAGACTCTATTAAACTCGCTTATGACTCGTTGCACCTATGAACCTAGAGCTCTGATACCAACTTGTCGAGCCCCGGGCTCGCACCTCGAAACTTGACAAATTTCACAAAACCCGAATAACCATTCTGATATGAGTTCGACCATACTAAAATTATCAATTTCTGATACAATTTTGTCCCTCAAATCATGATTTTTCATTTTGAAAACTTTCTTCAAAAACCACCATTTTTCTCAACATAAAAATCAAATTAAATGATAAAAATAAAGATAAAATCATGAAATGTATTAATTCTAGGAGAAGAACACTTACCCAACCAATTTTCTTGCAAAACCCACAAAGAATCGCTCGAAACAGAGCTCTACAAGTCAAAATATGATGAAAATGGCTTAACCCTCGATTTGAAATCTTATATTCTGCCCAGGTCTGAAAGCATCACGAACACGCAGAAAAGCTCGCGTTCGTGAAGAAGGAAAATAAGGTGGTCAAGAAAAACCCTTCGCGAGCGCGAGAGAAGGGACGTGAATGCGAATAACAAGGGATGGGACCTACGCGAACGCGAACGCGAAGAAGAAATATGAGGTTGTCAGGGAGTGCTTCACGAGCGCGGGAGACTAAATGTGAATGCGATGTAAGGAAAGGCAGACCTTCGTGAATGCGAGGTGTTGAACACGAATGCGAAGAAGAATTATGAGGTGGTCATTAGTAACACTTCGCGAACGCGAAAGGCGCTTCGTGATCGCAAAGAAGAACACCAGAAAAATAGGAACAACTATTCAAAATAGGAGGAAAAGTACCGGTAGCCTACCCGGAACACTCTGGAGGCCCCCAGGACCCCGTCTAAATGCACGAACGAGTTCTATAACCTAATACGGACTCGCTCGGGGTCTAAAATCACATCAAACAACGTCAAAAATAAACATCTCACAACGAATTGAACTTATGAACTTTCAATGGTCCAACTTAAAAAACTCGCGCTGAAACCTATCAAATCAACCTGGAATGACGTCACATCTTGCAGACAAGTCCCAGATGACATAACGAAGTTGTTCCAAATCTCGGAATCTCATCCTAACCCCGATATCACCAAAGTCAACTATTGGTCAAACCTATCCACTTTCCAAACTTCAACTTTTGCCGAAATTCTTCAAATTACCCTAACCTCCATATTCAAATCTGGAGGCACGCCTAAGTACAAAATAACCACACAAAGTTGTTCAAGACCTTATGCCGCTGAACGGAGCTTAAATTATCAAAACGACGGTCGGGTTGTTACAATTCTTTTTCATAATATCAATCATAATTAATATAGGAGAAAAATTATACCTTAATTTTCTCAAAGAGATTCTTCAGACGCTAGAGTCTCGTGCTTATAACGTGTAATAAAACAATAAAGAAGAATATTGCAAAGAAAGAGAGAGATAATTCTTATTGCTTTGAGATGAATTATCATGGAATAGGACCCCTCTATTTATAGAAAAATAGTGACATAGCCACCAAGTAAAATCCCTAAAATCTCTTTAAAATATAGACATTTGATATTTTTCCAAAAATGCACATATTCACTCATGTTGCCTCACATTCTAATAATTTTAATCATCTTTTGAGTATTAATTATACTAATTTATTCTTAATATTATATTTTAATTGTGTAGGAATAAAACGGTACGTTGGAGATATAATTTGGAGGAAAAACACATTAACACTCGAAGAGAATAAAGGTATAAGACAATACAATGGAAGACAATAGCTAAATGGCATACGTGCATTACGTGGAATTAGATAAAAGCATGTGAGGAAAGATAAGTATGGTTGCAGGGTTCCAAAAAAGCACCGAATTAATTGATGTGAAGAGACAAAGAGGCATTTGAATTATGAAAGGAATGAAAAAGTTAGGCAGCAAGCTTACTGTTTTCAGCGCCAGGGCCAGTATGACGCGTTGCCCAGGGCTCTGTGTTGTGGGGGGTTTTCTATTTCGATCAGGACAAGTTATTTCGGCCCTACACAATCCCAAATCGTATAAAAGGGGTACTAGACCTAATTTGGAGGATCTCTAACAAACTTTGAAGGAGAATTCACGTGGGGGACACACACCACGCTTGGAGGAGGCTTCTAACTAGTTTTCTTTTCTTATCTTCCCTCAATTTCATAGTTTATTAGTTCCAGAGCTTTGGGTGCAACATTAACGTTGTGATTTGAAGCTTGAATTGTTCTTATTATTTTAAAATATTTGTTTATTTAACGACCCAGCCGGTCGTTCCATGAGATTAGCCCAGTTTCCCCCGTTTCTACTTTATTGTATGTTGATTAGCCTATTTATGTTGTGTTGGGTCGGTTGGTTTAGGTTCAGAGTGGTCGTGGTGAGAACTGAGACACTTAGTCTCTTAAATTAGTTTAATAGTTCAAAAAGTCAACAGGGAGTTGACTTATTGGTAAACGACCTCGGAATGAGGATTGTATGGCTCGGATAGCTTCGTTAGGTGATTTGGGACTTAGGAGTGTGTTCGGAATGATGTTTTGATCACCGCTGTAGAATTAGGCTTGAATTGGCGAAAGTTAGTTTTGGCGATTTTCGGTCGGAAGTGGAAAATAGGCGATCAGGGTCGGAATGGAATTCCAGAAGTTGGAGCAGGTTCGTAATATCATTTTGGATATGTGTGAAAATTTTCAGGACAATTGGATGTGTTTTGATTGGTTTCGGCATCATTGGCGAAATTTTAAAATTTCAAAGTTCATAGGCTTGAATTTGCGGTAATTTTGGTGTTTTCGCGTTGTTTTTGGTGTTTCGAAGGCTCGACTATGTCTGAATGATGTTATGGGGTGTGTTGGTAGGATTGGTTGAGGTCCCGGGAGCCTCGGGTGTGTTTCAGATGCTCAAATAGGCACTTTTGGTCTTTGGGAGATTGCTGATTTTCTGGTGTTTTAGCAGCAGTGATTTCTTCACTGCGATCGCATTGATTCATCCGCGATCGCATAGGATAAAGTTTGGGGCAGGCATATTTCTTCTATGCGATCGCGTAAGGAGTTTTGTGATCGCATAGGTTAGGCAGCAAGAGCAGTGCGGTCGCGTGGTGTATTGTGCGATCGCGTAGGAGAAAAATGGGGCGCCTGAGGTTGTTGATATTGCTCATCGCGACCGCATGAATGGGTATGCGATAGCATAGGTCAGGGAGTCGAAGCTTCGTGATGGTGTGTGTAATGGTGAGATCGCAATGCGTAAAATTTAGAGGCAGATAGTATGTTCTTCGCAGTCGCCTGGGTGGTCCCGCGATCGCAGTGAGTAAATGTTTAGTGCTGGGCAAAATGTTTTAAAAGGCCATTTTTGCGAGATTAGTTCATTTTTCCTCCATTATTGAACGAGTTGGCTGCTCCTTGAGAGGGTTTGAAGAGGAAATCGAGGGGATCACTTGGAGGTAAGGTTTTCAACTTCATAACTCGATTCTATGTTGTTTTCTTAGTAATTAAACCGGAAATTTGTTGAATTTAAACCCAAAATTGGGGAGATTAGGTGCATGAGAATTGGAATATTCTTTTGATGATTTGAGTGGGAAATTGTGGTTCGATTTTTGTGTTCTTGGTATGTATAGAATCGTGGGAGGATGAGGATTCTAGTGATATAAATTTTATCGAATTCCGAGACGTGGGCTCGGGGCTCGGGTTTGGCCGAATTTTGAGAATTGTGTCTAAATTGATAGTTTTCGATTGGGTATTGCTCCTTTAGCGTATATTGATGATGTTAATCTTGTTTTGGTTAGATTCGGAGCAATCAGGAGCCAATTTGAGGGGCAAGAGAATCGCGGATTAGTAATGTGGCCCAGTAGAGGTATGTAATTGCTATAAATTTTGTCCTGAGGTTATGAAACCTTGGACTTCATATTTCTCAATGTTTTTAGAATGGCGCACCTGTCGGATGACGAGTATGTGGCGCACACTGATTTTTGGATGGGACTTGGTCCTCTCTGCGGGATCTATTGAGTTGCGTATTTTTACTCTAAATCATATGTTAAATTGTGATCTAAAACTATAGATCTATTTGGGCTATAAACCATGTTTGGGTCCTCGTGCCGACTTTTTGGACCCCTTGGGGGATTTTTACTGTTATTTCCTCATTGTTGATTTATAATTTACACTCAGTCATGTTATGTTTAACTGATTTCAAAACTCAGCCTTATTTACACTATTTTTAAATATAAAATTATGCTTTTAGATCGAGTACCCTGTTTTACTGATACGCCCGAGGGGCTTTTGAGAGTTTATGACTGAGTGAGGTCAAGGGCCTGATTGTGAGGATATGATACGCCACGAGGGGGCTTGATATTAGCGCTTGGGCTGAATGAGCCCCTTCGGAGTCTGTACACACCCCTAGTGAGCACAGGTACCTACTGAGTGCGAGTGTCGAGTGACAAGTGACTGGGAGGCATGAGTGACAGTAAGGTTTCCCGTGGAGCTGATACTGAGTGGCTGTGAGGTATGCTGAGTGATGTTCTGCTGGAGGGGCGATTTATTATTCATGTTTTGCCCGAGGGGCCATTTATGACTTATTTCATTTTACACTAAATTCTTCAGATATTTTTATTTCTGAAATTATTGGAAAACACATTTTTGAATGGATTTTACTAATGTTGGTTTTAAGGCATGTTGATTTCATACATATATATGTATATACTTTTGGAAATAAAGGATGTGCATATTTTGAACTGATAATTTGATTTATTTTTTTTTGTGTTTCTTGCCGCTTAGACTTGATTTATTTTCATTACTACTGAGTTGATGTGCTCACATTACTCCCTGCACCCCTGTGTGCACATACATGTGCCAATACCGAGCGTTAGCCATCTATTCTGTGCGGAGTCGGAGGTTCGGGACATAGAGGTAGATGTTCAGCGTCCGCATCATCTCTGTTTTTCCCTTCTTATGTTGTACCTAGTTATTCGTTCGGAGGTCTTTATTATAATAGTAGACTTTTTGGTATATTCCTTAGATGCTCATGACATGTTGACTCCGAATTTTGGGGATGGTTTAGATTGTTTAACTGTTTGTTTTGCTTAATAGATTCATTAATTTACTCACGTCTATGAAATGTTGAAAATGAGTTGGGATTTTGGAAAGAAACTGTCAAGACCCAAAATCCTAACTCAGGTCGTGAGGGCACCCAACAGTGGGGTCGGGCAAGCCAATACTCATTTTACTAAGGGTTCTTTCTTGTTTAACTAAACATTTCAACATATACCATGTTTTTAAAGCATAAAACATAAATCGACAAGGATAATTAGCCAGTTTTAATAAAAAACAGTCATAATAAGGCGTGAGCCAACATATATACAGACCCGTAATCCATAATAACTACCACGTGTGTGCCAGGAACTAGTGTCACAAGTCCTACGGGCATACTAACAGTATATACAAAAGATATAATATACAGTCCCACTGTCTGAAAGAAATAGACGGGAACTAAGCAAAAGAAACTCCATGGTGCTGCCGAGGATCATCAGGAGAAGCAGCTAACCGTGAAGTCAGGTCCAACTACGATCAGAATCGAGCTCCGGTCTGATAACCAGATACACCAGCCTCAGAACCTGTACAATTAAGTACGTAAGCGTAGCATGAGTACATAAACAAATATTTACCCAGTGAGTATCCCGCCTAACCCTGAAGAAGTAGTGATGAGAGGTCCACTTGACACTCATGAAGGTCTAAAAAATGATTAAAAAGGATATAATATCAGTAACAGACATACGAGGATGATAAAAAGGTAAACATTAAAAATAATAGTAATTCAAATAGATACTGGAAATAAATATACAATTACTACTTCATTATCCTTTTTTTTTTCTTTCCTTTAAAATATCTGACAACTCAATATCCATAAAAATAATCATTAAGAATTTAGCATGCGCATACAGGATAAGGACAACCGGCCTGAGCCATCGTAATGATCATATCTATGCACTGCCGAGGGTCGAATGACCCGAACCATAATATATCATTCAATCTCGTCGTGGCATATGTCCCACTCCCATGAGAGTGGGGGAAATAACACTCCGCTCGCATAATGTAAATTGCGAAGCAGTCACATGCACACACAATCCACACATTATTCTTTATAAATTACTTTTTAGTGAACAATTTCTTAAAATTTTAAAATTCCATGATCTCAGGGAAACAAGTTGCATGTAACATTAAATCATTAAGCATATAGTTCATTTCAAGGAGAAACACAAGGCATGGTGTAGGCCTAACTACCCGGACATAAGAATAATAGTCACTACGTACGGACTCTCGTCACTTTGTGCGTATGTAGCCCCCACAATCATTAGCACATAGCCAGTTAAATCACCTAGGGGGACAGTTCCCTCTTACAAGGTTAGAAAGGAGACTCACCTCGTGTCGAACCTACTCCCCGGGTCAAGAATGGGCCCGAAACTCCGAACTCGTCACCCAAGGACTCGAAACTAATAAAATGTTACGTAAATATATCAAATTATACTCAAAGCATGGAATTCTCCTACTACTTAGTCAAATTCATCATTCTTGAAGAAATCCCAAAATCCAACCCCGGGCCCGCATGCTCGGATTCCAAAAATTCTCAAAGGAAACACTCACCCATAACCTAAGGATCATTAATATATGATTTTTGTATGATTTCATAGCCAATTCACGGGTAATTCTCTAAATTCTCGAAAGCCCTAGGTTACTACCCAATTCCTTAATTTTCTACTAATTGGGTAGTTAAATTCAACTAGGAATTCATATATTAACTAACTTTAGGATAGACTTCACTTACCTTTTAGTAGCTAGGTCGTGGGACTCTTTTCCAAGCTCTCAAAATCGTCTATGGTGGAAGAAAGTGGAGTAAAAATGGGATAATCCCGCATTTAAAGACCTTACTGGCTACAGGGGTTTTCGCACCTGCGACTCGGTTGTCTCGCACCTGCGGAAAATGGGACAAGAGCCTGGGCTCGCACCTGTGGGTAGGAGTCCGCACCTGCGGGAAAGGGCATGCAGCTGCGAGAACTGGGCAACCCACCTGGGGGTCGCACCTGCGACTAGGGAACCGCACCTGCGGTCACACCAGATCAGGTGCACCAGTAACTGCTTCAGCTGGTTTTTGGCTCGTTTGGTTCCCGAGAGGCACTTGGGCCTACTCGAGCCCCAGTCCAAATATACCAAAAATTCCCAAATCATAATACGAATTCGCTTGAGCCTTCGGAACACCCACAACAACGCTAAAACTCAAAATCACACCTCAAATCCCCTAGAACCAAACTTAAGAACTTTAAGTTTCTTGAATTCTCTAACAATGAGCCGAACCGACCTATACTACTCGGAATGACACCAAATTTGCAGGCAAGTCATAAATGACATAACAAAACTATTCCCGTTCACAAAATTCCATTCAGACCTCGAAAACACAAAAACACGTCCCAAACCACAATATGAACGTAAGGAAACTCTTATCTCGATATTGGGCTCCGAAATTCTCCCGGGTCATCCAAAACCCATTCCGAACATATGCTCAAGTCCGAAATCATCATACAAAGCTACCGGAACCGTCGAAACTCGATTCCGAGGTCGTTTACTCAAAATGTTGACCGAAGTCAAACTTGGCCTTAAAGGCCAACCTGAAGGAACCAAGTGTTCTAATATTGCTCTAAACACTTCCGAATCCCGGACCACCCTCCCCCGCAAGTTATAAATCACAATAAGCCGCTATGGGAAGTTTCATTTAGGGGAACGAGGTTCGATAACACAAAACGACTGGTCAAGTCGTTACATTCTCCACCTCTTAAACAAACGTTCGTCCTCGAACGGGTATAGAATCATACCTGAATTTCTAAATAAGTGTAGATATCTGCTCCACATGTCCTCCTCGGACTCCCAGGTCACTTCCTCGACTGGTTGGCCCTTCCACTGGACCTTCACCGCAGAAACTCTCTTAGACCTCAACTGGCGATCCTGCCTATCAATAACAGCAATTGGCTCCTCCTCGTAGCCCAACCCCTCATCCAACTGAATAGTGATGAAATCAACCACATGAGAGAAGTCGGCGTGGTTCCGCCGGAGCATGGATACATGAAAGACCGAATGAACTCCTGATAAACAGGGAGATAAAGCTAGCTCGTAAGCAACCTCCCCAACACGCCTCAACACCTCGAAGGGACCTATAAACCTTGGGCTCAGCTTGCCCTTCTTCCCGAACCTCATAATACCATTCATTGGCGAGACTTTCAACAAGACCTTATCCCCTTCCATAAATGATACATCACGCGCTTTATGATCTGCGTAACTCTTCTGTCTGGACTGTGCTATGCGGAGCCTCTCCTGAATCAACTTCACCCTCTCCAAAGCATCCCTCACCAAGTCGTTGCCATATAACTTCTCATCGCCAGGCTCAAACTACCCGATAAAAGAACGGCATATCCGACCATACAAAGCCTCAAATTGAGCAATCTCGATGCTGGACTGATAACTATTGTTGTAAGCAAACTCGGTCAAAGGCAAGAACTGGTCCCACTGACCTCCAAATTCAATCACACATGCCCTGAGCATGTCATCCAATATCTGAACTATACGCCCCGACTGGCCATCAGTCTGAGGGTGAAGTGCTATGATAAGGTCTATCTGGGTACCCATATCAATATGCAATGCTCTCTAGAAGTGTGAGGTGAACTGAGGACCTTGATCTGATATAATGGACACCGGCACACCGTGCAAACGGACTATCTCCCAAATGCAGATTTGTGCGAACATCTCATAAGTATATGTAGTAGCCACTAGAGTGAAATGCGCCGATTTGGTAAATCTATCAACAATGACCCACATTGCGTCAACCTTCTGCAGAGTCCGAGGCAACCCAACCACGAAGTCCATTGTGATGCGTTCCCACTTCCACTCCGGAATGGGCAGCTGCTGAAGTAAGCCTCCTGGCATCTGGTGCTTATACTTAACCTGCTGGAAATTAAGACACCTAGCCACATACTCCACAATGTCCTTCTTCATCCGCCTCCACCAGTAATGCTGATTCAAATCACGATACATCTTCGTAGCACCAGGATAGACAAAATACCGAGAACTGTGTGCCTCCTATAGAATCCTCCCTCTCAAGACAATGACACTAGGAACACATAAACGGCCCCTGAAGTCTCAGAACACCATCCTCGCCAATAGTAACCTTCTTGGCACCACCCTGTACCACTTTCTCCCGATGTTCTGCCAAGTACAGATCGTCAAACTACCGAGCCTTAATATCTCCCAATAATGAAGACTGAGCAACCACATATGCTAAAACTTGGCGAGGCTCTGAAAGGTATAACCTCACCAGGCGATTAGCCAAGGAATGAATATCCAAGGCTAGAGGTCTCTCCTCTGCTGCAATATAAGCCAAACTACCCATACTCTCTGCCTTCCTGCTCAAGGCATCTTCTACCATATTCTCCTTGCCCGGATGATAAATAATGGTGATATCATAATCTTTCAACAACTCAAGCCATATGTGCTACCTCAAATTAAGGTCCCTCTACTTAAACAAGTGTTGCAAGCTACGCTGGTCGGTATAAACCTCACAAGACACCCCATGCAAGTAGTGCCTCCAAATCTTAAGAGCATGAACAATCGCCGCCAACTCTAAATCATGCATAGGGTAATTCTTCTCGTGAACCTTTAGCTAGCGCGAAGCATAAGCAATAACTCTCCCATACTGCATCAACATGCATCCCAAACCAACGCGTGAAGCGTCGCAATACACTATATACATCCCCAAACCGGAAGACAATACCAAAATTGGTGCTGAGGTCAATGCTACCTTGAGCTTCTGAAGGCTCACCTCAAACTCATCGGACCATCGAAACGGGGCATTCTTCTGAGTCAATCTAGTCAATGGAGCTGCAATAGAAGAGAACCCCTCCACAAATCGGCGATAATAGCCTGCTAGGCCCAAAAAGCTCCTGATCTCTATAGCTGAAGTAGGGTGCAGCCAACTCTGAACGGCCTCAATCTTCTGAGGATCAACCTTGATACCCCCAATAATGCCACGGAATCCAACCAGAACTCACACTTGGAAAACTTAGCATATAGCTTCTATTCTCACAAAGTCTGGAGCATAACTCTCAAATGCCGCTCTTGCTCCCCCAGGCTACGTGAGTAAATAAAAATGTCTTCAATGAAGACAATGACAAATGAATAAATATACGGCCGGAACACCATGTTCATCAAGTCCATAAAAGCTGTTGGGGCATTAGTCAAGCCAAAGGAAATTACCAGGAACTCATAGTGGCCATACCTCGAGCAAAAAGCTGTCTTCGGAACATCTGAGGCCTGAATCCTCAACTGATGATATCCCGACCTCAAATCAATCTTAGAAAACACCCGAGCACCCTACAACTGGTCAAACAAATCATCGATGTGCGGGAAAGGGTACTTGTTCTTAATGGTGACCTTGTTCAACTAGCGGTAATCAATACACATCCGCATGGACCCATACTTCTTCTTCACGAATAGAACTGGAGCACCCCACGGTGATACACTTGGTCTAATGAACCCCTTAGCCAACAACTCCATAAGCTTATCCTTCAACTCCTTCAACTCTTTCAGATCCATACGGTACGGAGGAATAGATATAGGTTGGGTTCCTGGAGCTAAATCAATGCAGAAATCAATATCACTATCCGGAGGCATGCCTGGAAGGTCTGAAGGAAATACATCGGTAAACTCTCGAACAACTGGAACTTAATCAATCATCGGAGACTCGGCGGTGGTGTCCCGCACATAAGAAAGATAGTCCAGACAACCCTTCTCGACCATATTTGAGCCTTCATGAATTAAATAACCCGGCTAGCTGCACTAACTGACGAACTTCTCCACTCCAGCCTAGGCGACTCGGGCATGGATAAAGGAACTATCTTGGCATGGAAATCTAGCACGGAATGATAAGGAGATATCCAATCCATGCCTAGAATAACCTTAATTTCAACCATGTCGAGCAATAAAAGGTCCGCCCTGGTCTCGAACCCATAGAAGGTGATCACACAAGACCGATAGATCTGGTCTACCACCATAGAATCGCCCACAAAAGTGGACACATATATAGGATAACCCAAGGACTCACGAGGAGCATCCAGAAAATGAGAAAATAATGATGAAACATATGAATAGGTGGATCCTGGATCAAATAATACTGAAGCCTCTCTACCACATACTGAGATAATACTTGTGATCACGGTGTATGAGGCCACTGCATCTTATCTGGATAGAATAACATAGAATCTAGCTGGAGCACCGGAAGACTGAGCCCCGCCAGAAAGAACAAGGAGCTGACTGACCTTCCCCTGACTCGCCTCTGCCTCTAGGAAGACCCCTGCCGACTTGTCCCCCACCTCTAGGTGGCCTGACGGCTGGTGCTGGACCCATAGGCTGATAACCCTACTGCACTGCTTTGCCCCGAAACCTGGGATAATGCATCTTCATATGACCAGGATCCCTACACTCATAACAAACTCCAGGTATCATAGCCTTCTGCCCCGAAGAGGAACCCTAAATGGACGGAGAGGGATATGTACTCTCTGGCATAGCACTGAAGTAGGGACTGGGGGATCTCAGATAACTGGAATAACTACTGGGTGAACTCTGAATGGCTGGAGAGTGGTAGGAACGCTCTGGCATGGCGCTGAAATGAGGCCTCGCTGGAACACCTCGGGGAGGTGGTGGGGGTGCTGAATATGGAGGCCTGCTGGGCTGACCTGTATTCCTAACTGAGGCACCTCTGAAATCCTCAGAGAATCTGGCTCTCTTGTCCTACTGACCCTGCTCTCCGCCTCTCGATCGATAGCACTCAATCCGACGAGCTATCTCGACCACCAGCTGATAGGGAGTCCCCATCTTCACCTCTCAAGCCATGTTGGCCCTAATACCGGAGTGCATCCCTGCTACAAATCTCAGCACTCTCTCGGCATCAGTAGGTAATATCATGAGTGCGTGGCGAGACAACTCTAAGAATCTAGCCTCATAATCTGTCACTGACATCTGTCCCTGCTTCAACTGCTCAAACTGATATCGCAGCTCTTCCCTCTCAGAGGGTGGGATATACCTGTCTAGAAACATATGAATGAACTGCTCCAAAGTGATAGGAGGAGAATCTGCTGGCCTGCTGAGAATATAGGACTGCCACCATCTGCGAGCTCTGCCCTCTAACTGGAAGTTAGTGAAGTCCACTCCATGGAACTCTAATATCCTCATATTATGCAGCCTATCCCAGCACCTATCAACAAAATCCTAGGCATCCTTGCCTCGCTCACCCCCGAAGACAGGAGGTTGCAATCGAGTCCATCTATCCAATAACTTATGCGGATCGCCATCCGGAGCTGGTATGGGCTTTGGTGTTGCTACTACAAGCTAGACCCCACCCACGGGCAGTTTACCCGGGGTATGATGTAATGCTGCTGCCTGACCTGCCGCTGCACAGTAGGAGTCTTGGCCCCCCCTCCCGCCTGAGATGTGGCAGAATCTGCTGGAAATAAACTAGCCTGGGACATAATGTCCATATACTGCATCATACGGCCCATGATCTCCTGGAAGCATCGCGCCGTCATAAAGTCAACAGGAGCAGGATCTGATGGGGACACCTCACCCTGCTCCTCTATAGTATTATCCTCTGGTGGTGGGGCAACTAGAATAGCTCGGGAATGCCCTCGTCTCCTTTCTTGAGCCGATTCCCTCCCCTTGCCTCTGCCACGGCCTCGGACAACGGGGGGTAGCATCCCCTCCCGGGTCTGGAACATCGGAAGCACGCGTCCTCACCATCTGTGAGAAAATAGAAGAATGAGATTTAGTAAACCATCAATTGCACGATAGAATAAAAAAAGGAGAGGTTTTCCTAACACCTTATTGCCTCCTGAAGATAAGTACATACGTCTCCGTACTGATCCGCAAGACTCAACTAGGTTTTCCTGTGACTCGTGAGAATTACGTAAACCAAGAGCTCTGATACCATGATGTCACGACCCAAAATCCTAACTCAGGTCGTGAGGGCACCCAGCAGCGGGGTCGGGCAAGCCAACACTCATTTTACTAAGGGTTCTTTCTTGTTTGATTAAGCATTTCAACATATACCAGGTTTTTAAAGCTTAAAACATAAATCGACAAGGATAATTAGCCAGTTTCAATCAAAAGCGGTCATAAGGAGGCGTGAGCCAACATATATACAGACCCGTAATACATAATAACTACCACGTGTGTGCCAAGAACTAGTGTCACAAGTCCTACGGGCATACTAACAGAATATACAAAAGATATGATATACAATCCCATTGTCTGAAAGAAATAGACGAAAAATAAGAAAAAGAAACTCCATGGTGGTGCCGAGGATTGTCAGGAGAAGCAGCTCACCGTGAAGTCAAGTCCAATTATGGTCAGAATCAAGCTTCGGTCTGATAACCAGATGCACCAGCCTCAGAACTTGTACAATTAAGTACAGAAGCGTAGCATGAGTACATAAACAAATATGTACCCAGTGAGTATCCCGCCTAACCTCGAAGAAGTAGTGACGAATGGTCGACTTGACACTCACTAATTCCAACAATATGATTAAACATGATATAATATCAGTAGCAGACATACAAGGGTGATAAAACAGTAATCATTAAAAATAACAGTAATTCAAATAGATACTTGAAATAAATATACAATTACTACTTCATTATTCTTCTTTTTTTCTTTCCTTTAAAATATCTGAGCACTCAATCTCCATAAAAAGAATCATTAACAATTTAGCATCCGCATACAGGATAAAGACAACCGGCCTGAGCCATCATAATGATCATATTTGTGCACTGCCGAGGGTCGAACGGCCCGAACCATAATATATCTTTCAATCTCGTCATGGCGTACGGCCCGCTCCCATGAGAGTGGGGTAAATAACACTTCGCTCGCGGAATGTAAATTGTGAAGCGGTCACATGCACACACAATCCACACATTATTCTTTATAAATTACTTTTTAGTGAACGATTTCTTAAAATTTTTCGAATTCCATGATCTCACGGACACAAGCCGCATGTAACATTAAATCAGTAAGCATATAGTTAATTTCAAGGAGAAACACAAGGCATGGTGTAGGCCTAACTACCCGGACATAACAATAATAGTCACTACGTACGGACTCTCGTCACTTTGTGTGTACGTAGCCCCCACAAACATTAGTACATATCCATTTAAAACACCTAGGTGGACAATTCCCTCTTACAAGGTTAGAAAGGAGACTCAACCTACTCCCCGGGTCAAGAATGCGCCCAAAACTCCGAACTCGTTACCCAAGGACTCGAAACTAATCAAACTTTACGTAAATATATCAAATTATTTTTGTATGATTTCATAGCCAATTCACGGGTAATTCTCTAAATTCTCGAAAGCCCTAGGTTACTAACCAATTACTTAATTTTCCACTAATTAGGTAGTTAAATTCAACTAGGAATTCTTGCATTAACTAAATTTAGGATAGAATTCACTTACCTATTAGTAGCTAGGTCGTGAAACTTTTTTCCAAGCTCTCAAAATAATCTATGGTGGAAGAAAATGGAGTTAAAATGGGATAATCCCGCATTTAAAGACCTTACTGCCTACAGGGGTTTCCACACCTGCGACTCGACGACTGCACCTGCGGTCTCGCACCTAATGAAAACGGGACAAGAGCCTGGGCTCACACCTGCAGGCAGGAGTCCGTACCTGCGGCAAAGGGTCCGCACCTGCGAGAACTGGGCAACCCACCTGGGGTCGCACCTGCGAGGCTGGGACCGCAGGAGCGGTCTCGCACCTGTGACTGGGCAATCGCACGTGCGGTCACACCAGATCAGGTGCACCAGCACCTACTTCAGCTGGTTTTTGGCCTCATTTGGTGCCCGCGAGGCAGCTTGTCCCACCCGATCCCCTGTCCAAATATACCAACGAGTCCCAGTTTATAATACGGTTTCGCTCAAGCCTTCGGAACACCCAAAGCAATTCTAAAACTCAAAATCACACCTCAAAACCCGTAGAACCAAACTTAGGAACTTTAAGTTTCTTGAATTCGCTAACAATGCGCCGAACGACCTATACTACTCGAAATGACACCAAATTTTGCAGGCAAGTCATAAATGACATAACGGAACTATTCCCGGTCTCGAAATTTTGTTCGGACCTCGATAACACAAAGATACGTCCAAAATCACAATATGAATTTAAGGAAACTTTTATTTCGATATTGAGCACCGAAACGCTCCCGGGTCATCCAAAACCCATTCTGAACATACGCCCAAGTCCGAAATCATCATACGAAGATAGCGGAAGCATCAAAACTCGATTCCAAGGTCGTTTACTCAAAATATTGACCGAAGTCAAACTTGGCGTTAAAGGCCAACCTGAAGGAACCAAGTGTTCCAATAATGTTCTGAACACTTCCGAATCTCGGACCACCCGCCCCTGCAAGTCATAAATCACAATAAACCGCTATGAGAAGTTTCATTTAGGAGAACAGGGTCCGATAATGTAAAATGACCGGTCGGGTTATTACATTCTCCACCTAATAAACAAACGTTCATCCTCGAACGGGTCTACAAACATACCTGAACTGTTGAATAAGTGTGGATATTTGCTCCGCATGTCCTCCTCGGTCTCCCGGGTCGCTTCCTCGACTAGTTGGCCCCTCCACTGGATCTTCACGCAGAAACTCTCTTGGACGTCAACTCGCGATCCTGTCTACCAATAACAGCAACTTGCTCCTCCTCGTAGCCCAACTTCTTATCCAACTGAATAGTATTGAAATCAACCACATGAGAGAAGTCGGCATGGTACCGCCAGAGCATGGATACATGAAAGACTGGTTGAACTCCTGATAAACTAGGAGGTAAAGCTAGCTCGTAAGTAACCTCCCCAACATGCCTCAACACCTCGAACATCATAATACCCTTTATTGACGAGACTTTCAACAAGAATTTATCCCCCTCCATAAATGATACATCACGCGCTTTCTGATCCGCGTAACTCTTCTGTCTGGACTGTGCTGTGCGGAGCCTCTCCTGAATCAACTTCACCCTCTCCAAAGCATCCCTCACCAGGTAGGTGCCCTATAACTTTTCCTCGCCCGGCTCAAACCACCCGATAGGAGAACGGCATCACCGGCCATACAAAGATTCAAATGATGCCATCCCGATGCTGGACTGATAACTATTGTTGTAAGAAAACTCGGTCAAAGGCAAGAACTGGTCCCAGTGACCTCCGAAGTCAATCACACATGACCTGAGCATGTCCTCCAATATCTAAACTGTACGCTCCGACTGTCCATCAGTCTGAGGGTGAAATGCTGTGCTGAGGTCTATCTGGGTACCTATCTCACTATGCAATGCTCTCCAGAAGTGCGAGGTGAACTGAGGACCTGGATCTGATATAATAGACACCGGCACACCGTGCAACCAAACTATCTCTCGAATGTAGATATGTGCCAACCTCTCAGAACTATATGTAGTAGCCACTGGAATGAAATGCACCGCTTCGTTCAATATATCCACAATGACCCACACCGCGTCAACCTTCCACAAAGTCCGAGGCAACCCAACCACGAAGTCCATAATGATGTGTTCCCACTTCCACTCCGGAATGGGCATCTACTGAAGTAGGCCTCCTGGCCTCTGGTGCTCATACTTAACCTGCTGGGAATTAAGACACCTAGCCACATACTACACAATGTCCTTCTTCATCCGCCTCAACCAGTAATACTGATTCAAATCAGGATACATCTTCGTAGCACTAGGATGGACAAAATACCGAAAACTGTGTGCCTCCTCTAGAATCCTCCTTCTCATGCCATCGACATTAGAAAAACATAAACGGCCCCTGAAGTCTAAGAACACCATCCTCGCCAATAGTAACCTCCTTGGCACCATCCTGAATCACTGTCTCCCAAAGCTCTGCCAAGTACGGATCATCAAACTGCCGAGCCTTAATCTCTCCCAATAACGAAGACTAAGCAACCAAATGTTCTAAAACTCGGCGAGGCTCTGAAAGGCCTAATCACCAGGAGATTAACCAAGGACTGAATGTCCAAGTCTAGAGGTCTCTCCTCTGCTGCAATGTAATCCAAACTAACCATACTCTCTGTCTTCCTGCTCAAGGCATCTACTACCACATTCGCCTTGCCCGGATGATAAATAATGTTGATATCATTATCTTTCAATAACTCAAGCCATCTGCGCTGCCTCAAATTAAGGTCCCTCTGCTTAAACAAGTGCTGCAAGATACGGTGGTCTGTATAAACATCACAGGACACCATATACAAGTAGTTCCTCCAAATCTTAAGAGCATGAACAATCGCCGCCAACTCTAAATCGTGCACAAGGTAATTCTTCTCGTGAACCTTCAGCTGGCGCGAAGCATAAGCAATAATTCTTCCATCCTGCATCAACACACATCCCAAACCAACACGCGAAGCGTCAGAATACACTGCATACAACCCTGAACCGGAAGGCATTACTAGAACTGGTGTTGAGCTCAATGCTGCCTTGAGCTTCTGAAAGCTCGCCTCACACTCGTCGGACCATCAAAACGGGGCATTCTTCTGAGTCAATCTAGTCAATGGAGCTGCAAGAGAATATAACCCCTCCAAAAATCGACGATAATACCTTGCTAGGCCCAAAAAGCTCCAGATCTCTGTAGCTGAAATAGGGCGCAGCCAACTCTGAACTACCTCAATATTCTGACGATCAACCTTGATACCCTCTCGAGATACCACATGCCCCATGAATTCCACGGAATCCAACCAGAACTCACACATGGATAAGTTAGCGTATAGCTTATGTTCTCGAAAATTCTGGAGAACAACTCTCAAATGTGGCTCGTGCTCCCCCAAGCTACGTGAGTAAATCAAAATGTCATCAATGAAGACAATGACAAAGGAATCAATATATGGCCGGAAGATTGAGCCCCGCTAGAATGAACAGGAGCTGACTAACCTCCCCCTAACTGGCCTCCACCTCTAGGACGACCCCTGTCGACCCTTCCCCCACCCCTTCTTCCCGAACCTCATAATACCCTTTATTGGCGAGACTTTCAACAAGATCTTATCCCCCTCCATAAATGATACATCACACGCTTTATGATCCGCGTAACTATTCTGTCTGGACTGTGCTGTGCGGAGCCTCTCCTGAATTAGCTTCACCCTCTCCAAAGCATCCCTCACCAGGTAGGTTCCATATAACTTTGCCTCGCCCGACTCAAACCACCCGATAGGAGAATGGCATCGCCGGCCATACAGAGGTTCAAATGATGCCATCTCGATGCTGGACTGATAACTATTGTTGTAAGAAAACTCGGTCAAAGGCAAGAACTGGTCCCACTGACCTCCGAAGTCAGTCACACATGACCTGAGCATGTCCTCCAATATCTAAACTGTACGCTCCGACTAGCCATCAGTCTGAGGGTGAAATGTTGTGCTGAGGTCTATCTGGGTACCTATCTCACTATGCAATGCTCTCCAGAAGTGCGAGGTGAACTGAGGACCTCGATCTGATATAATAGACACCGGCACACCGTGCAACCAAACTATCTCTCGAATGTAGATATGTGCCAACCTCTCAGAAGTATATGTAGTAGCCACTGGAATGAAATGCACCGCTTCGTTCAATATATCCACAATGACCCACACCGCGTCAACCTTCCACAAAGTCCGAGGCAACCCAACCACGAAGTCCATAGTGATGTGTTCCCACTTCCACTCCGGAATGGGCATCTACTGAAGTAGGCCTCCTGGCCTCTGGTGCTCATACTTAACCTGCTGGGAATTAAGACACCTAGCCACATACTACACAATGTCCTTCTTCATCCGCCTCAACTAGTAATACTGATTCAAATCAGGATACATCTTCGTAGCACTAGGATGGACAAAATACCGAAAACTGTGTGCCTCCTCTAGAATCCTCTTTCTCATGCCATCGACATTAGAAAAACATAAACGTCCCCTGAAGTCTAAGAACACCATCCTCGCCAATAGTAACCTCCTTGGCACCATCCTGAATCACTGTCTCCCAAAGCTCTGCCAAGTACGGATCATCAAACTACCGAGCCTTAATCTCTCCCAATAACAAAGACTAAGCAACCAAATGTTCTAAAACTCGGCGAGGCTCTGAAAGGCCTAATCACCAGGAGATTAACCAAGGACTGAATGTCCAAGGCTAGAGGTCTCTCCTCTGCTGCAATGTAATCCAAACTAACCATACTCTCTGTCTTCCTGCTCAAGGCATCTACTACCACATTCGCCTTGCCCGGATGATAAATAATGTTGATATCATAATCTTTCAACAACTCAAGCCATCTGCGCTGCCTCAAATTAAGGTCCCTCTGCTTAAACAAGTGCTGCAAGATGCGGTGGTCTGTATAAACCTCACAGGACACCCCATACAAATAGTTGCTCCAAATCTTAAGAGCATGAACAATCGCCGCCAACGCTAAATTTTGCACAAGGTAATTTTTCTCGTGAACCTTCAGCTGGCGCGAAGCATAAGCAATAACTCTCCCCTCTTGCATCAACACACATCCCAAACCAACACGCGAAGTGTCACAATACACTGTATACATCCCTAAATCGGAAGGCAATACCAGAACTGGTGTTCAGGTCAATGCTGCCTTGAGCTTCTGAAAGCTCTCCTCACACTCGTCGGACCATAAACACAGGGCATTCTTCTGAGTAAATCTAGTCAATGGAGCTGCAATAGAAGATAACCCCTCCAAAAATCGGTGATAATAGTTTGCTAGGCCCAAAAAGCTCCTGATCTCTGTAGCTGAAGTAGGGCGCAGCCAAATATGAACTACCTCAATATTCTGAGGATCAAACTTGATACCCTCTCGGGATACCACATGCCCCATGAATTCCACGGAATCCAACCAGAACTCACACTTGGATAAGTTAGCGTATAGCTTATGTTCTCGCAAATTCTGGAGAACAACTCTCAAATGTTGCTCGTGCTCCCCCAAGCTACGTGAGTAAATCAAAATGTCATCAATGAAGACAATGACAAAGGAATCAATATATGGCCAGAAGACTGAGCCCCGCTAGAATGAACAGGAGCTGACTAACCTCCCCCTGACTGGCCTCCACCTCTAGGATGACCCTTGCCGACCTGTCCCCCACCTCTACGTGTCATGAAGGCTTGTGCTGGACCCATCAGCTCATAACCCTGTTGCACTTCTTTTCTCCGAAACTTGGGACAATGCCTCTTCATATGACCTGGATCCCTACACTCATAACAACCTCCAGGTATCATAGCATGCTGCCCCGAAGAGGAACCCTGAATGACCCGAAAGCGATATGTACTCTCTAGCATAGAACTGAAGTAGGGACTAGGGGATCTCGGATAAGTGGAATAACCACTAGGTGAACTCTGAATGTCTGGAGGGCGGTTGGAACACTCTGGCATGGCAGTGAAATGAGGCCTCGTTGGAACACGTTAGGGAGGTGGTGGGGGTGCTCAATATGGAGGTCAGCTCGACTGACTTCTACCGAACTGACCTCTGCCCCTAATTGGGGCACCTTTGAAATCCCCAGAGAATCTGGCTCTCTTGTCTTGCTGACCCTGCTCTCCTGCCTCTCAATCGATAGCCCTCAATCCAACGAACTATCTCGACCACCAGCTGATAGAGAGTCCCTATCGTCACCTCTTGGGCCATGTTGGCCATAAGACTAGAGTGCAGCCCTGTTCAAATCTCTGCACTCTCTCGGCATCAGTAGGTAATATCATGAGTGCGTGGCGAGACAACTCTGAGAATCTAGCCTCATAATATGTCACTGAAATTTGTCCCTGCTCTAGCTGCTCAAATTGATATCGCAGCTCTTCTCTCTCAGAGGGTGGGATATACCTGTATAGAAACATCTGAGTGAATTGCTCCCAAGTGATAGGAGGAGAATCTGCTGGCCTGCTGAGAATATAGGACTACCACCATCTGAGGGCTCTGCCTTCTAACTGAAAGGTAGTGAAGTCCACTCCATGTGACTCTAACATCCTCATATTGTGCATCCTGTCCCGACACCTGTCAACAAAATCATGGGCATCCTCGCCTCCCTCACCCCCAAAGACTAAAGGGTGCAATCGAGTTCATCTATACAATAACTTCTGCGGATCGCCGTCTGCAGCTGGTCTGGCCCCACCCACGGGTAGTTTACCCGGGGTATGATGTAATGTTTTTTTCCTGACCTGCAGCATGGGTCGTATGAGTCTGGGCCCCCCTCCCGCCTGATATGTGGCAGGATCTGCTGGAAATAAACCAGCCTGGGACATAGTGTCCATAAACCGCATAATACGGCCCATGATCTCCTGGAAGCATGGCGCCGTCATAAAGTCCACTGGGCAGGATCTGCTGGGGGCACATCACCCTACTCCTCTATAGTAGGATCCTCTTGTGGTGGTGCAACTGGAATAGCTCGGGGACGCCCTCTTCCCCTACCTCAGGCCGGTGCCCTCCCCCGGCCTCTACCACGGCCTCAGACAACGGGGGTAGCGGCCCCTTCTAGGTCTGGAACATTGGATGCACGCGTCCTCACCATCTATGAGAGAATAGAAGAATTAGATTTAGTAAACTATCATCTGCACAATAGAATAAAAATAAGAAGAGGTTTTCCAAACACCCTATAGCCTCCTAAAGATAAAAACAGACATCTCTGTACCGATCCGCAAAACCCTACTAGGTTTGCCCGTGACTCGTGACACTTACGTGAACCTAGAGCTCTGATACCATGTTGTAACGACCCAAAATCCTAACTCAGGTCGTGAGGGCGCCCAACAGTTGGTTCGGGAAAGCTAACAATCATTTTACTAAGGGTTCTTTCTTGTTTGATTAAACATTTCAACATATACCAAGTTTTTAAAGCTTAAAACATAAATCGACAAGGATAATTAACCAGTTTCAATCAAATGCGGTCATAAAGAGGCTTGAGCCAACATATATACAGACCTATAATCCTTAATAACTACCACGTGTGTGCCAGGAACTAGTGTCACAAGTCCTACGGGCATACTAACAGAATATACAAAGGATATAATATACAGTCTCACTGTCTTAAAGAAATAGACGGGAAATAAGCAAAAGAACTCCATGGTGCTACCGAGGATCGTTAGGAGAAGCAGCTCACCGTGAAGTCAGGTCCAACTATGGACAGAATCGAGCTCCCGTCTGATAACTAGATGCACCAGCCTCAGAACCTGTACAATTAAGTACAGAAGCGTAGCATAAGTACATAAACAAATATGTACCCAGTGAGTATCCCGCCTAACCTCGAAGAAGTAGTGACGAGAGGTCGACTTGACACTCACTAAGGTCCAACAAAATTATTAAACAAGATATAATAATAGTAACAGACATACGAGGATAATAAAAACAGTAGACATTAAAAATAACAGTAATTCAAATACATACTTGAAATAAATATACAATTACTAGTTCATTATTCTTCTTTTTTTTTCTTTCCTGTAAAATATCTGACCACTCAATATCCATAAAAAGAATCATTAACAATTTAGCTTGCACATATAGGACGAGGACAACCGGCCTGAGCCATCATAATGATCATATATGTGCACTATCGAGGGTCGAACGGCCCAAACCATAATATATCTTTCAATCTCGCAGTGGCGTACGACCCGCACCCATGAGAGTGGGGGAAATAACATTCCGCTCGCAGAATGTAAATTGCGAAGCGGTCACACGCACACACAATCCACACATTATTCTTGATAAATTATTTTTAGTGAACAATTTATTAAAATTTTTCAAATTCCATGATCTCATGGATACAAGCCGCATGTAACATTAAATCATTAAGAATCATTTCAAGGAGAAAAACAAGGCATGGTGTAGGCCTAACTACCCGGACATAACAATAATAGTCACTACGTACGGACTCTCGTCACTTTGTGCGTACGTAGTCTCCACAAACATTAGCACATAGTCATTTAAATCACCTAGGTGGACAGTTCCCTCTTACAAGGTTAGAAATGAGACTCACCTAGTGTCGAACCTACTCCCCGCGTCAAAAATGCGCCCGAAACTCCGAACTCGTCACCCAAGGAATCGAGACTAACCAAATGTTACGTAAATATATCAAATTATACTCAAAGAATGGAATTCTCCTACTACTTAGTCAAATTCATCATTCTTGAAGAAATCCCAACATCCAACCCCGGGCCCGCATGCTCGCATTCCAAAAATTCTCGAAGCTAACCCATAACTTAAGGATCTTTAATATATGATTTTTGTATGATTCCATAGCCAATTCACGGGTAATTCTCTAAATTCTAGAAAAGCCCTAGGTTATTACCCAATTCCTTAATTTTCCACTAATTAGGTAGTTAAATTCAACTAGGAATTCATGCATTAACTAACTTTATGATAGAATTCACTTACCTTTTAGTAGATAGGTCGTGGGACTCTTTTCCAAGCTCTAAAAATTGTCTATGATGGAAGAAAATGGAGTGAAAATGGGATAATACCGCATTTAAAGACCTTACAGCCTACAGCAGTTTCTGCACCTGCGACTCGACGATCACAATTGCGGTCTCGCACCTGCGAGCAATAGCTCGCACCTGCGAAAAATGGGACAAGATCCTGGGTTCGCACCTGCGGGCAGGAGTCTGCACCTAGGGGAAAGGGCCCGCACCTGCGAGAACTGGGCAACCCACCAGGGGTCGCACCTGTGAGGCTGGGACCGCTGGAGCGGTCTCGCACCTGCGACTGGTCAATTTCACCTGCGGTCACACCAGATCAGGTGCACCAGCAACTGCTTCAGTTGGTTTTTGGCATCGTTTGGTACCCGAGAGGCCCCTGGTCATACCCGAGCCCCCGTCCAAATATACCAACAAGTCCCAAAATATAATATGAACTCGCTCGAACCTTCGGAACACCTACAGCAACGCTAAAACTCAAAATTACACCTCAAATCCCCTAGAACCAAACTTAAGAACTTTAAGTTTCTTAAATTCGCTAACAATGCGTCGAACCGACCAATACTACTCGGAATGACACCAAATATTGCAAGCAAGTCATAAATGACATAACCGAACCATTAACAGTCTCGAAATTGTGTTCGGACCTCGATAACACAAAAACACGGCCCAAACCACAGTATGAACTTAAGGAAACTCTTATTTTGATATTGGGCGTCGAAACGCTCCCGGGTCATCCAAAACCCATTCCGAACATACGCCCAAGTCCAAAATAATCATATGAAGCTACTGGAACCGTCGAAACTCGATTCCGAGGTTGTTTATCAAAATGTTGACCAAAGTCAAACTTGGCCTCAAAGGCCAACCTGAAGGAACCAAGTGTTCCAATATTGCTCTAAACACTTCCGAATCCCGCACCACACGACCCCGCAAGTCTTAAATCACAATAAGCCACTATGGGAAGTTTCATTTAGGGGAACGGGGTCCCATAACACAAAATGACGGTCGGTTCATTACATTCTAAACCTCTTAAACAAACTTTCGTCCTTGAGCGGGTCTAGAATCATACCTGAAGTGCTGAATAAGTGCGGATATCTGCTCCGCATATCCTCTCGGACTCCCAGGTCTCTTCCTATACTGGTTGGCCCCTCCACTGGACCTTCACCGCAGAAACTCTCTAGGACCTCAACTAGCGATCATGTCTATCAATAATAGAAACTGGCTCCTCCTCGTAGCCCAACCTCTCATCCAACTGAATAGTGATGAAATCAACCACATGAGAGAAGTCGTCGTGGCACCGTAGGAGCATGGATACATGATAGACCGGATGAACTCCTGATTAACTGGGAGGTAAAGCTAGCTCGTAAGCAACCTCCCCAACACGATGCAACACCTCGAAGGGACATATAAACCTTGGGCTCATCTTGCCCTTCTTCCCGAACCTCATAATACCCTTCATTGGCGACACATTCAACAATACCTTATCCCCCTCCATAAATGATACATCACGCGCTTTCTGATACGCGTAACTCTTCTGTCTGGACTATGTTGTGCGGAGCGTCTCCTGAATCAACTTCACCCTCTCCAAAGCATCCCTCACCAGATCGGTGCCATATAACTTCGCCTCGCTAGACTCAAACCACCCGATAGGAGAACGGCATCGCCGACCATACAAAGCCTCAAATAGAGCCATCTCGATGTTGGACTGATAACTATTGTTGTAAGAAAACTCGATCAAAGGAAAGAACTGGTCCCACTGACCTCCAAAGTCAATCACACATGCCCTGAGCATGTACTCCAATATCTGAACTGTACGCTCCGACAGGCCATTGTCACACCTCCTTTTACTAACCCGGGAAGGGTATAAGGGAGTTTTTTCCAATTTAAGTGACAATCGAAACGGGATTATTTTATCTAAAATTCAGAGTCGCCACTTGGTATAGTTTATGATGTCCCAAGTCACCGGTTTAAATCCCGAATCGAGGAAAACTTGACTCTGTTTTACAGTCTGCGAACACAAAAATCCAAGTAAGGAATTTTGTTAACCCGAGAGAAGGTGTTAGGCATTCTTGAGTTCCATGGTTTTAGCACGGTCGCTCAACTATTATTATTGGCCTATTTATCTTATTTTGAAACATTGTTTGAAACCTACGTGCATTTTATTCCTTTTAAACCGCTATTAATAATCTAATTGTTATACAACTAATTATTTGGTTACACATTGCGAATTGTGTCACGGGAATCGTACCCACGATCCACAACATGTTTATTTTATTAAACTTAAATTAGGGGTCGAGTCAGGCCAGTGTGCACTCGAATTTTGGAGTTATGTATCCATGACTATGTCATGGGAGTCGTACCCATAGTCACGATAATTTATTATTTATTAATTGCTCCTAAAGCAAACTACCATGTTCATGAATTATTTATTACAAAATACAACAATGATAGGAGATCAACTAATACCATTTAAATAGCAGTCACTGCTATATAAAACCTTGAATTCCGGCAAACATGGCAATGATAACAAACTAACACAAAATGGGAAAATACTGATACTCCTCTTAACGTTATTGACATAAACATTCTGAAAACATTTCGAAAAGGAAATGCATTGAATAACGAAGAAACCAAATGAAGTACCAATACAATAGGAAGCGAATGAAACAGAAAACAATTTAGGCTAAAATATACATCAAAACTAACAAATGAAACAGTAAAACAACCATAGATCGATCCATAATCAAAGAAGATAAATAACACAAAAATTGAACCTTATAACAAACATAATATGAATTGGGATACGAAAAATGGAGCACATACCTTTTAATAACTAAACGTTCTTCGATACATCAGGAACAAAATCTTGATGTGCGTTTGTATGAATGAACCACGATCAGAAATGACACAGAGAACCTCGAACAAGACCTCGCCCGGACAAATTCGAACCTCGTAAGATCCTCGCGCGACCAGACTCCAAACTCAACTGACTTCCAAGTATTGAAACCAAAGGAAAACATCAAAACCTCTTCTTTTCTTTTCAAAATTGGGACATTGAAGTCTGGGCGGCGGCTGCGTTTACTGATTTCTCCAGCGCGTTTTTGGAGGTTTAGAAGGTTGGTGGCGGCATGTGAATGGAGAGATGAAGGGGTGGGATGGTGGCCGTTGGGTGTTGAAGGAGTGGGGGTCACTGGCGGCGGCAAGAGGGGGAGGTTTGTTGGGGTGTAGAAGGAGGTCGGCGGCAGCTATGGCAGTGGTTGTTCTTTTGGCTGGTGGTTGGCCGGCCAGCAGTTGCCGGCGGATAGAGGATGAAGGACATGAAGGGTCCGTTCTTTTTGTCTCTTCAGGTGTCTTTTTTGTTAGGGTCTCCTCAGGTCTTATGTGAGGAAGGAGTATAGGTTTTAGGATTGGGTTAGTGGGTATTGGGATAAGGGGAATGGGCTTTTGAAATTGGGCCAAAGACCAAAATATGGACTTTACAACGCAAAAACTCACTCTTCCTTTTAAAAATGATACAAAATTTATAATTCTAAAAATATTAATTAAAACTTAATTAATTAAATATTAAAATAAACTCGTCTTGTTGTATTTTTTTAATTTTTGTACTTAAAATAAAGTAAAAGAGATAAAACTAGCTAAAATGACGATATTAGGCCTAAACTAAATATTAAACGCTAAAATGTATACAATTTGGGAAGGGTCAAAAATTACATGTCTACAGCCATTAGTCTGAGGGTGAAATGATGTGATGAGGTCTATCTGGGTACCCATCTCACTATGCAATGCTCTCCAAAAGTGCGAGGTGAACTGAGGACCTCGATCTGATATAATGGAAACCGGCACACCGTGCAACCGGACTATCTCCCGAATGTAGATCTGTGCCAACCTTTCAGAAGTATACGTAGTAGCCACTGGAATGAAATGCGCCGATTTTGTCAATCTATCCACAATGACCCACATCGTGTCAACCTTTCTTAGAGTCCGAGGCAACCCAACCACGACATCCATAGTGATGCGTTCCCACTTCCACTCCGGAATGGGCATCTGCTGAAGTAGGCCTCCTGGCCTCTGGTGCTCATACTTAACCTGCTAGCAATTAAGACACCTAGCCACATACTCCACAATGTCCTTCTTCATCCGCCTCCATCAGTAATGCTGCTTTAAATCACGATACATCTTCGTAGCACCAGGATGGACAGAATACCGATAACTGTGTGCTTCCTATAGAATCCTCCCTCTCAGGCCATCGATATTAGGAACACATAAACGACCCTGAAGTCTTAGAACACCATCTTAGCCAATAGTAACCGCCTTGGCACCACCCTGAACCACTGTATCCCGAAGCTCTGCTAAGTACGGATCATCAAACTGTCGAGCCTTAATCTCTCCCAATAACGAAGACTGAGCAACCACATGTGCTAAAACTCGGCGAAGCTCTGAAAGGTCTAACCTCACCAGGTGATTAGCGAAGGACTGAATGTCCAAGGCTAGAAGTCTCTCCTCTGCTGCAATGTAAGCCAAACTACCCATACTCTCTGCCTTCCTGCTCGAGGCATCTGCTACCACATTCGCCTTGCCCGAATGATAAAGAATGGTAATACCATAATCTTTCAACAACTACCCTCTACTTAAACAAGTGCTTCAAGATGCGGTGGTCTGTATAAACCTCACAGGACACCCCATACAAGTAGTGCCTCCACATCTCCAGAGCATGAACAATCTCCGCCAATTCTAAATTGTGCACAGGGTAATTCTTCTCGTGAACCTTCAGCTGGCGCGAAGCATAAGCAATAACTCTCCCCTCCTGCATCAACACACATCCCAAACAAAACGCGAAGCGTCGTAATACACTGTATACATCCCCGAACCGAAAGGCAATACCAGATTTGGTGTTGAGGTCAATGCTGCCATGAGCTTCTGAAAGCTCGTCTCACACTCGTCAGACCATCAAAATGGGGCATTCTTCTGAGTCAACCTAGTAAATGGAGCTGAAATATAAGAGAACCCATCCAAAAATGGGCGATAATAGCCTACTAGGCCCAAAAAGCTCCTGATCTATGTAGCTGGAGTAGGGTGCAGCCAACTCTGAACTGCCTCAATCATCAGAAGGCCAGCCTTGATACCATCTCCGGATACCACATGCCCCAAGAATGCCACGGAATCCAACTAGAACTCACACTTGGAGAACGTAGCATATAACTTTTGTTCTCGCAAAGTCTGGAGCACAACTCTCAAATACTGCTCGTGCTCCCCCAGGCTACGTGAGTAAATCAAAATGTCATCAATGAACACAATGTCAATGGAATCAATATACGACCTGAACACCCTTTTCATCAAGTCCATTAATGTTGTTGGGGCATTAGTCAAGCCAAAGGACATTACTAGGAACTCATAGTGGCCATACCTCGTGCGTAAAGTTGTCTTCGGAACATCTGAGGCCCGAATCCTCAACTGATGATATCCCGACCACAAATAAATCTTAGAAAACACTCGAGCACCCTGCAACTGGTCAAAAAAATCATTCAAGCGCGGCAAAGGGTACGTGTTCTTAATGGTGACCTTGTTCAACTGGAGGTAATCAATACACATCCGCATGGACCCATCTTCTTCTTCACGAATAGAACTGGAGCACCCCACGGTGATACACTCGGTCTGATGAACCCCTTAGCCAACAACTCCTCAAGCTTCTCCTTCAACTTCTTCAACTCTTTCAGAGCCATTTGGTATGGAGGAATAGATATAGGCTGGTGCATGGAGCTAAATCAATGCAAAAATCAATATCATAATCCAGAGGCATGCCCGGAAGGTCTGAAGGAAATACATCGGCAAAATTCCGAACAACTGGCACTGAATCAATCGTCGGAGACTCGACGGTGGTGTCCCGCACATAAGAAAACCTTATCGACCATATGTCGAGCCTTCATGAATGAAATAACCCGGCTGGCTGCACTAACTGAGGAACCTCTCCACTCCAGCCTAGGCGACTCGGGCACGGCTAAAGTAACTGACTTGTCATGGCAATCTAGCACGGCATGATAAAGAGATAGCCAATCCATGCCTAGAATAACCTTAAAATCAACCATCTCGAGCAATAAAAGGCCTGCCCTGGTCTCGAACCCACAGAAGGTGATCACACAAGACCGATAGATCTGGTCTACGACCACAGAATTGCTCATAGGAGTGGACACATATATAGGAGAACCTAAGGACTCACGGGGAGCATCTAGAAAATGAGCAAATAATGCTGAAACATATGAATAGGTGGATCCTGGATCGAATAATATTGAAGCCTCTCTACCACATACTGAGATAATACATGTGATCACGGTGTCTGAGGCCACTGCATCTGATCTAGCCGGAATAGCATAGAATCTAGCTGGAGCACAGTAAGACTGAGCCCCGCCAAAATGAACAGGAGCTGACTGACCTCCCCCTGACTGGCCTCCACCTCTAGGACGACCCCTGCCGACCTGTCCCCCACCTCTAGGTGTCCTGATAGCTGGTGCTGGACCCATAGGTTGATAACCCTGCTGCCTCTTCATATGACCTGGATCCTCACACTCATAACAACCTCCAGGTATCATAACATGCTGCCCCGAAGAGGAACCCTGAATGGCCGGTGAGCGATGTGTACTCTGGCATAACACTGAAGTAGGGACTGGGGATCTCGGATAACTGGAATAACCACTGGGTGAACTCTGAATGGCTGGAGGGAGGTAGGAATGCTCTGGCATGAAGCTCAAATGAGGCCTCGCTGGAACACCTCGGGGAGGTGGTGGGGGTGCTGAATATGGATTCCTGCTGGGCTGACCTCTACCGAAGTGACCTCTGCCCCTAACTAGGGCACCTCTAAAATCCCCGAAGAATCTAGCTCTCTTTTCCTGCTGACCCTGCTCTCTGCCTCTTGATCGATAGCACTCAATCCGACGAGCTATCTCGACCACCAGCTGATAAGGAGTCCAGATCGCCACCTCTCGGGCCATATTGGCCCTAATACCGGAGTGCAGCCCTGCTACAAATCTCCGCACTCTCTCGGCATCAGTAGGTAATATCATGAGTGCGTGGCTAGACAACTCTGATAATCTAGCTTCATAATCTGTCACTAACATCTGTCCCTGCTCCAGCTGCTCAAACTGATATTGCAGCTCTTCCCTCTCAGAGGGTAGGATATACCTGTCTAGAAACTTCTGAGTGAACTGCTCCCAAGTGATAGGAGGAGAATCTGCTGGCCTGTTGAGAATATAGGACTGCCACCCTCTGCGAGCTCTGCCCTCTAACTGGAAGGTAGTGAAGTCCACTCCATGGGACTCCAATATCCTCGTATTGTGTAGTCTGTCCCTACACCTCTCAACAAAATCCTGGGCATCCTCGCCTCACTCACCCCCAAATACTGGAGGGTGCAATCGACTCCATCTATCCAATAACTTCACCGAATCGCCATCTGCAGCTGTTCTGGGCTCAGGTGCTGCTGCTACACGCTGGACCCCACCCACGGGCAGTTTACCCTATGATGTAATGTTGCTGCCTGACCTGCAGCCTGGGTGGTAGGAGCCTTGCCCCCCCCCCCTCCGCCCATAAACCGCATCATACGGCCCATGATCTCCTGGAAGCATGGCGCCATCATAAATTCCACTAGAGCAGGATCTGCCGGGGGAACCTCATCCTGCTCCTCTATAGTAGGATCCTCTGGTGGTGGTGCAACTGGAATAGCTCGGGGATGCCCCCGTCCCCTACCTCGGGTCGGTGCCCTCCCCCAGCCTCTACCACAGCCTCGGACAACGGGGATAGCAGCCTCTCCTGGGTCCGGAACATCGGATGGAATCGTCCTCACCATCTGTGAGAGAATAGAAGAATGAGATTTAGTGAACTATCAACTACACGATATAATAAAAATAAGGAGAGGTTTTCCTAACAACCTATAGCCTTCTGAAGATAAGTACAGACGTCTTTGTACCGATCTGCAAGACTCCACTGGGTTTGCTCGTGACTCGTGAGACTTACGTGAACCTAGAGCTGTGATACCATGTTTTCACAATCCAAAATCCTAACTCAGGTCGTGAGGGTGCCCAACAGCGGGGTCGGGCAATCCAACACTCATTTTACTAAGGGTTCTTTCTTGTTTGATTAAACATTTAAACATATACCATGTTTTTAAAGCTTAAAACATAAATCAACAAGGATAATTAGCCAGTTTCAATCAAAAGCGGTCATAAGGAGGCGTGAGCCAACATATATTCAGAACCGTAATCCATTATAACTACCACTCAGGAACTAGTGTCACAAGTCTTACGGGCATACTAACAGAATATACAAAAGATATAATATACAGTCCCACTGTCTGAAAGAAATAAAAGGGAAAAAAGCAAAAGAAACTCCATGGTGCTGCCGAGGATCGTTAGGAGAAGCAGCTCACCGTGAAGTCAGGTCCAACTATGGTCAGAATCGAGCTCCGGTCTGATAACCAGATGCATCAGCCTTAGAACCTGCAATTAAGTACAGAAGCGTAGCATGAGTACATAAACAAATATGTACCCAGTGAGTATCCCGCCTAACCTCGAAGAAGTAGTGACGAGAGATCGACTCGACACTCACTATGGTCCAACAAATTGATTAAACAAGATATAATATTAGTAACAGGCGTACGAGGATGATAAAAACAGTAAAATTTAAAAATAACAGTAATTCAAATAGATACTGGAAATAAATATACAATTACTACTTCAGTATTCTTCTTTTTTTCTATCTTTTAAAATATCTAACCAATCAATATCCATAAAAAGAATCATTAACAATTTAGCATGCGCATACAGGATAAGGACAACCGGTATGAGCCATCATAATGATCATATATGTGCACTGCCGAGGGTCAAAAGACCCAAACCATAATATATCTTTCAATTTCTCCGTGACGTACGACCCGCTCCCATGAGAGTGGGGGAAATAACACTCCGCTCGCGGAATGTAAATTGTGAAGCGGTCACATGCACACACAATCCACACATTATTCTTTATAAATTACTTTTTAGTGAACAGAGCAAGAGACTCCAAGTAAGCAAACTATATCATAGATACGAAATTTTTCCTACAAATGGGTTGGCTATTGCCAAGCTACACTAACAGTTAATTTGCTTGTAGTGGCAACAGTTTTCTTACCAAAGGGGCTGGCTTCAACAACCCATATGGGACGGCTTGCCAAGCTACACAACTCGGAAAACTGTTGAACTACAATCAACCCAACTGTTAAAACTCAGAAAATATTCGTACTATAACAAGCTAACTTTCTTATAGTATTCTTACTCTATTTTACTACATGGACAGGCCTTTCCATCCATTCGAAAGAAAGAACAAGAATTAAATTTAGAAGGAACTCATATGTAGTATATCACAAATATTTAGAAAGGTTACAAGATGATCCTACAACTACTACAAGATCTCTTTTATATAGGACTAGGAGGTTATTACAAGACAAACATTCATTAAAATAAACCTATATGACATGGCAAACCTATTTACAAGTGGGCCCCTTTTTACATGTGAAGGACCTTTAGGCAAAGCCACTAAAAACTACTGAAAACATGTGAAACAGGTGAGATACACATGGTTTAGCATGTGAAAGTTTGTGGGAACATATGAAAGAATGTGAAAATAGTGTGTTGCATGTGACAGGACATGTGGAGTCATGTGGAAGCATGTGAAAGTGGGAACCAGATGGTTTGGAAGGATTGTGGAATTTTTTCTTGGCATGGGTAGATGATTTTTAGGATTTTTTGGTAGGTAATGTGGGATTATGGTGAGATTAACAAGGATGATTATCTTCCATTGATTTTCTCGGTTTGTCTTATAGGCATCTTTTCATAGATCTTGTGTAGTAATGCCTGGAACTCAACGGTTCTTCTTCTCTATGTTCCTTCTCTTTTGGATTAAGGGATGTGATACGCAACCCTAATCTGAAGATGTCATGAGTGATTTTTTCCCGGATGATTTCATACGGAGTTTGATATTCCTTTGCTGCTTCTCGGACTTTTTCCCAGTGAGGATGAGTGCTGGTATAATTCTAGCTTGCACAATATTTTGTCCATATTTCTCTCGGGATGCACCTATTTTTCTGGAAGAGAATTCTTTGTGCTTCACTATATTCTTCTTCCATGGATAAAATGGTCACGGGAAATTTCCACCAGAATGACGACTCTGCTTGTGCCTGGACTTTTCCGTCAATAATCTTCATTGGCCTGTGAAACATGAATACCTTTGCATTGTCGGAATCATTGAAACATTTTATCCAATATCTTCTAGGCTTGAACCATAATAGAACACTTTAAGAGATGTTTCAATGTTGTCAATATCTTTGAAGACATTGCACTTGAATTCCATGAAAATGTAGTACTGATGGCACATGTACCAGAAAAACCATAATAATTCTTGTGGAAAATCCTTCGCTTGAGCTATGAATATATGGCAGAAAGGATATTCTGGATTGACCCCATATGGCTTGAGAATTGATCCTCCGTGTTGCCGGAAAACTTGTAGCTCATAATAAGTCCTTCTTTCCATAATAATTGATGGATCAAAAGGATCCATGAGGTTGAACAACTCCGGTGGATGATCTGTTGGCTTCAATGAACTTGTTCCCGATATATTTTAGAACATGAAAATCTGATTGGTTAGGTTTTTGTTAGGCTTTAGTTTTGCCGAGGAAAATCTTCTTGAAAATTCTTCTGGCCGAGATAGAAAATCTGCGAGAATATTATCCTTTCCTTTGAGGTGCTTGACTTGGAACTTGTATGGAGAGAACCATTGAGCCCACCTAAGAATTTGCGGATTGGGAATAATTTTTGCATTCAACTAGATCATCTTTGGGAAAACCTTCATATCCATTTCTATCAGAAATTCTGTGTGAATCAGGAAAAAATTGAATTTCTTGATTCCATTTTTTACTGCAAGTATTTCCTTGAATGTGGAGTGATAATGTTGCTCCGCCTCTTTGAACCTTCGGCTGACATATCCGCATATTTTTCTCTGGCCATCTTTTTCTTCAAATAGAACGGCACTCCAATATTCATTGCTGGCATCAGTTTGCAGTATTTTTCTTACCGTCTGAAGGGATGTAGAGGGACTTGACATTTTTTGAAATATCCTTTATTTCCCTGACTGCTTCATTTTGCTTCTTTCCCCATGATGGAGCATCTTTCTTGAGCATGTCTGTAAGTGGAGAAATGTATGTAGAAATATTTGGTATGAAGTCTCTCACATAATTTACTATACCCAAGAACTGTTGGATCTGCTTTGTTGTGGAGCTGGTATCTGGACACTTGAGCAGTTCTTGACATGTATGTGGACCTGGACTGTATGTACCTTGGATAAAATGCATTCCAAGAAAATCAATCTCCTTCTGTGAAAGAACCATCTTTTTTGCTGAAAGCATGATCCCGTAATGTGTTATCAATGACTCAAACTGACGAAGCAAAATGACATGTTCCTCCAATGTATTGCTAAATAACATGATGTCATCAATGTAAACCAAAGAGGTATGGAGGATGGGCTGGAATATTTTTATCATGGCTTTTCGGAACAATGCGGGTGCAGTCTTTAATCCGAAGGGCATGACCTTCCATTGGAAGTGATGATCGGGGATGCAAAAACCAGTTTTGGGTCTTTCTTCAGGGTGAATTCCCAATTGCCAAAATCCAGATTTTAAATCAAACTTGGAAAAATATTTGGCCTTGGCTAAGTGGGAGAAAAGAGTGAGTTTATTTGGAATAGGGAATTTATCATCTTGGAGGAAATGGTTAAGTGGCTGGTAATTAATGACTAACCTGAGTTTTCCTCTGTTTACTTAGCTCTTTTATTAACGTAGAATGCTTCGCAATGCCCACTGTGAATCGGATGGCTCTATTAGATCAAATTCCAAAAGTTCTTCACATTCTTTCTTTGCAAGCTGGAGATGATCTGGATTCATGCCTGAATGACTTGCTTTTGTTGGATTGATGTTTTCATTCTTCTTGAAAGGGAGCTTGATGAAAAATTCTTCATTTTTCCATAACGGGTTTTTCTCTTTCTTCATGAAATCCTTGTGAGATTCAGCACATGAATGCTCAATGAGATTTTGCTCAATCTCCTTGATTTGTTCGTTGTTGGTGATTTGGAATAGCCTTGGAATATCAAAATAAGGTTTGAACTTCTTCTTAAAATCTATCTCGTGAGCCTTGATCTGGAGTTGATCTTTGAGTTGTCTGTAAATGTCGAATCCAACAANCGGATGCTTTGTGATGACAGTGGTCGTCAGAATTCCATTTGATGCAGTGTTGAAATCCTTAAAGTGCGGTACCCATTGGTCTTCAGGAAGTACATCAGGATTTATGAGTGAGGAGGCAGCTCTAGTGTCGATGAAAGCAATAACTCTAATCGGCCGATCCCATTTGGATGAATAGACTTTGAGTTCTACTTGAGGAATGAATGCGAGTGTGTTGATCTCCTCTCGGGCTTCTATCTCTTGTTCTGAAATTTGATAGTTAGCATTGCCTTGATCTTCATAGATATCCAGAGAGAAAAGAGTTTCTTCATTAGGTTCATCATCCACAGAGAATATAGATTCAAGGTCCTCCTCTTTTCCGAGATGTATGCCAGTGTAATCTTCAATCTCTTGAAGGAGTTTAACAGATCTTCTTGATTGAGGACAGTTTTTTGCGAAATGTCCAATCTTGTGGCAAATAAAGCATCTGTTCTTCTTGTGGAAATTTTCCTGCCTTCTGCGTCTAAAATATTTTGTGCGTCTCTTGGACCTTGGTTTTCCATTTGGAATTCTTGGCCATCTGAAAATCTTGAATCCTTTGTGTCGCCTAGATGTTTTGTAAGAACATTCTGATCCACTGATCAGGTCGGATCTGTGACATACTTTGTCAAGCGCTGGATTGTGTTGGATAATTTGTTTTAGGGCTGAGCGCTTTGTGCAAATGTCCTCCAGTGCTACAAAAATAGCTTGTCTAATGTAGCCGACTTGTGGGACTGTTATTGATTGAAACTTTTCTTCAATGATGGTCATGGTTCGGCTTGCTAACATCTTTGGAAGGGAAGAAACAAAGGCTTGCTTTAGGTTGATGTCTCCACAGATTTCAAAGTATATCCTTGCCATTTTCTGAAAATGCTTGTCAATGTCATTTCTTTCGAGTGACACACACTTCATCTTGAAGAGTTGTCTTCGCATTTTCTCCTGTCTTAGGCTAGTATCTCCACAGAAAACTTCATGTAGGATTCTGATGTTGAAGGCAAAATCCTGGGATGTAAGAAAAGTATTTTTATCTTGAATCCCAAGTGAATTCCACCAATCCCTAAGGATTCCTGAGAACCGTGAAGTTAGTTCTGAAAGGATGATATACTTTTCTTGTTCCAACAAACTTTTAGTCACCATCCAAGTATAGAAGTCTTGGATTCTTTGAGGCCATTTTGAAACTTTGACGTCGTCTAAGGTGAAAGTGTGGAAGCCAGTTCCAACTGGTTTTGACGCCATGGGTTCCTGTCTTCTTTCTGGTATCGGTTCACCTGTCATGCCTTCTTGATCCTCCTCTACTTCAGATATTGCTGGATCCCTTGGTTGACTCACAAATATCGGGGGATCATCTTCTTCGGAAGAGTTTTTTGTGGAATCCTGTCTTGATTGAGAGATGTCTTCCATTGTGTCACTGTCAGAGGAATTTAGAGATTCTGACCATGTAGTATCTCCTTCTGACATGTTTCTTGGCTGGGAGACATAGAAGTCCGGAATCTTCTGATCAGAAATCATTAGATTTTCAGGGTTGGACCCCTTTGAACTTTCTCCTTGGTCTCGCCTTTTCTTTGTTTGTTTCTTGGCTGCAAGTGCATCTTTCCTTTCCCAAACCATTTTTGCAATGTCGAATTCAGTTTCTTCTTTCGAGGGTTGGATGAAAGAGATAGGATGGTGTGAGGTAGTAGGAAAAGTAGAAAAGGTGTTGTCCATTTTTGGTGGGGAATATGCTTGTGTTGACATGGGGTAGAAGGTAGGTTTTGCAGAGAAAAGTGGGGGTTTTTGTGACTCAAAACGATCATTTCTCAAAAGTTGGATCTGTTCCTTGAGTGAAATCGTCTCTTTTTATTGTTGTTGAAAGAACTGGAAAAGTGAAGTTCCTGGTGGACAAATCTCTTACAATTTGCCAATCGTAGCTCCAAGGCTTTGATTAGTCCTGCATGCTGAGACGATGTCTGCTCCACCTTTTTCTCAATTGTTTCTACTTTGCTCATTTACTTGTTTTGTGTATGGGGCCACGTTTTTTATGGTGTTGCCAATATTATTGAGCACTTTGCTTTGGCAGATGGAATTTTCTGATTGCTAGTTCAGTGTCGCCTCGATGTCACTTGTTGGGGGTTTTTCTCCAGAAGGTAGTACTATGTTTTTCTTGGGGATTTTTGGAGCATGGGTGATACCTTCTTTTACAAAAGGTTGGAGTGGAGGAAAATCTTGGGTATGGCTGGAACTTGAAGGGCTCATCATGAATATTTGTGGGTGTGTGGATTTTTGGGTTGATGGAGTTTTAGGTTTAGGTGGTTTATTGGATTCTGGGGTGATTTCACTATCTTCCCAACTTGGAGTGAAGTTTTTTGGTAATTTTGGCCATTCTTGGGGTTTGTAGCTGACAAGAAATTCATATTTTCCTGGACGGCTCAATGAACCAATTGAAGGGTCTTTATTTTCATATCTGGCTCGGAATTGCTTTTCAGTACCTTTCCCCTTTTTCTTGGATTTTTGTTTGGGCTTGTTGAGGCCTAATCTTTCCCAGTGATGCTGGTGGTGTTCATCATATTCTCCAATTGGATATTCCAAACATTCTTGGCAATCACAATCGAGATCCCAAGGGCAGTGTCCCGTAAAGGGGCATTTGTACCACCAAACTCTTTTGCCTTCTTTGTCGAAATGTTGACACCAGTCATGTTCTTCCATGATGGTTTGTATATTCCAGAAAAGTTCTTTTTCAGGGTCAGGGTCAGGATATTTGTCTTTGGGTGGATCATTTGGCAAGAAAAGATTGGTTTTATTTGGTTTTTTGAGATGGGAATGGTCAAAACTTATGGAAACGGTTTTATCATTTCTTTTGGTAAAACTTGGCTCACCAAATTGTAGAGGTTCTTCTGGTTCCCTTAACTTTTCATAATTTGTGATCCAGGAATCAGGAAGAATTTTGACAAGCTCATCTCTAGAAATTTGTCTGGGTATTTGGGTGCACATGGTGTTTCCTTTGGTAGCATCAATATTCAAGAGTAAAGCATTTTCTCCTCCGGGAAGGCATAGATCCATGGCATGATTTTGGACCCGCCACGCCATTTGGTGATGAAGAGTGGCTTGGATAGAATCTTTGGCTTGTGAGGCACCTTGAATTTGGACTTGGATTTTTAGTGCTTCGGTTAAGTATGGATCAAAAAAGGACATGTTGAAATTTGGAAAGATAGTTATGAAGACAGTCCCTGCATTTAAGGTAACTTCTGCAGTACCCAAATTTGCATGTTGGTACTCCAAGTATCTTGTATACAGAAGAGAAAGTCAGGCAACAACAAGTTGACCTTTTCTTCCATGATATGTGAGAGAAATTCGGATAGCACCAAAATGGATATGGGTGAAACCATGATCTCTCCATTGTCTGGGAAAATCATCTGGAATTTGGAGGGTAATAAATTGTTCCTCTCGAGTAGCAAGAATAGGATTCTGGTCAAATTTTGAGGCAGCAACATATTCTTTGACTCCTTTTGGTTTGTGTTGGACTAAGGAACGGATTTGGGTCCATGGTGCAAATGATTTTTTGGCAAAAGCTGAGTAAGGGTTTATTAGGGGCAGTTCAGTGGAAGATACTTTTTGTTCATCGGGTAGGATATCAACTTCATAGAGATAATCATATTTTTTGGACAAGGTTTTGTAGAGAGTAGGAGACATATTCATTTTTGCTAGGGAAGAGGATGATGGAAACGACTCAGACATATTTAGCAAACTGTTCCTCTCTCCGAAAGGATGGGTTGGCTCTGATACCACAGCAAGATGAACATAGCAAGAGACTCCAAGTAAGAATATAGTTCATTTCAAGGAGAAACACAAGGCATGGTGTAGGCCTAACTACCCGGAAGTAACAATAATAGTCACTACGTACGGACTCTGGTCACTTAGTGCGTACGTAGCCCCCACAAACATTAGCATATAACCATTTAAATCATCTAGGGGACAGTTCCCTATTACAAGGTTAGAAAGGAGACTCACCTCGTGTCGAACCTACTCCTCGGGTCAAGAATGCGCCCGAAACTCCGAACTCGTCACCCAAGGAATCGAAACTAATCAATCGTTACGTAAACATATCAAATTATACTCAAAGCATGGAATTCTCCTACTACTTAGTCAAATTCATCATTCTTGAAGAAATCCCAAAATCCAACCTCAGGCCCACATGCTCGGATTCCAAAAATTCTCGAAGGAAACACTCACCCATAACCTAAGGATCATTAATATATGATTTTTATATGATTTCAAAGCCAATTCACGGGTAATTCTCTAAATTCTCGAAAGCCCTAGGTTACTACCCAATTCCTTAATTTTCCACTAATTAGGTAGTTAAATTCAACTAGGAATTCATGCATTAACTAAATTTAGGATATAATTCACTTACCTGTTAGTAGCTACGTCGTGAGACTCTTTTCTAAGCTCTCAAAATCGTCTATGGCGGAAGAAAATGGAGTGAAAATGGGATAATCCGCATTTAAAGACCTTACTACCTACAGGGGTTTCCGCACCTGCGACTCGACGATCGCACCTCCGGTCTTGCACCTGCAAGCAATAGCTCGCACCTGTAGAAAATGGGACAAGAGCCTGGGCTCGCACCTGCGGGCAGGAGTCCGCACCTGCGGTTCCGCACCTGCGGGAAAGGGCCTGCACCTGCGAGAACTAGGGACCCCACCTGGGGGTCGCACCTACGAGGATGGAATCGCCGGAGCGGTCTCGCACCTGCAACTGGGCAACCGCACCTGCGGTCACACCAGATCAAGTGCACCAGCAACTACTTCAGTTGGTTTTTGGCCTCGTTTGGTGCCCGAGAGGTACTTGGTCCCACACGAGCCTCCGTCCAAATATACCAACAAGTCCCAAATCATAATACGGACTCGCTCGAGCCTTCGGAACACCCACAACAATGCTAAAACTCAAAATCACACCTCAAAACCCCTAGAAACCAAACTTAGGAACTTTAAGTTTCTTGAATTCGCCAACAATGCACCGAACCGACCTATACTACTCGGAATGACACCAAATTTTGCAGGCAAGTCATAAATGACATAAAGGAACGATTCCCAGTCTTGAAATTCTATTCGAACCTCGATAACACAAAAACACGTCCCAAACCATAATATGAACTTAAGGAAACTCTTATTTCGATATTGGGCGCTGAAACGCTCCTGCGTCATCCAAAACCCATTCCAAACATACCCCCAAGTCCAAAATCATCATACGAAGCTGTCGGAACCATCGAAACTCGATTCCGAGGTCGTTTACACAAAATGTTGACCGAAGTCAAACTTGGCCTTAAAGGCCAACCTGAAGGAACCAAGTGTTCCAATATTGTCCACCCGCGCCCGCAAGTCATAAATCACAATAAGCCTCTATGGGAAGTTTCATTTAGGGGAACGGGGTCCGATAATGCAAAACGACCGGTCTGGTTGTTACAGAAACTGTAAATATGTGCTTGTTGGCTAGCCTAGTTCCAATATGGGTTCCATCATGGTCGGGTTAGGATTTGAGGTCGTGACAGTTTATTTATTCAATCTTGCGCTTAATTATTTGATGCTTGATCACCAAATTAATACTATCTACAAATCTAGGACTGAACTTGAGAGAGGGAATTCTAGATTACATATAAGATTGAGTAGAGAAAGATCTTGAACTCGAGCATCGGGAACGGATTTGCAGTTAGGATAGGGATATACCTAATCGCCTTAATTGGTTACTATACAAGAATTATAAATGCGTTCTTGTTAATCCTAATTCCATAGGAATATAGGCGTTAGGTTAGCTTGAATAGGCGAGTAGTCCTTCGGAAGAAGGCTACGAGCAATATTAACCCTATCAATCAATAAACTAGATAATTAATTAAATAATTTAAGTGAAAAACTCAACGGGATTGTTATCTAACCAATAGCTCTAGAATATTTTCTCCCATTGAATTCATCTCTAAGATTTCAGATTTGTTTCCTTTAATTTCATAGTTTACTATTCTAGATTAGTTTTAGTTAAATATTCATACTTTAGAAAATCGCTTGAATAGATTAATTGTGTGGGTTTAATTTAGTTGATACTTTCACGCCCCAAACTAGGGGAGGCACGACTGGCACTTGATACTGTATTAGATCGAGTTAGCCACTAAACATACTAGCTAACTAAACTGGGGGCCCAACAGATCGGTAGCACATCATCTGAAATACTAAGCCTGGACCGTTAAGGTCATGACCTGAATAATATTAAGCCATATAAACAAAGGTAGACAATCCAAAATAATAAAGCACTAGCTGGCCGACGAGGCCGCGACTGAAGACATATATGCCTACACATATATATATACATGCCAAGCCTATGGGCTGGAGACTGAAAGCTGCAAAAAGAAACCCAGAATACTGTGTCCACAATAGCCTCTAAGAGTGTCATAAGCACTGTCGGGACAAGGCCCTGACTATATCCAAACTGTACATCAAAAGTAACCATCCTACGAAAGTTCCAGGAAGAGGTGGAGCTTACCAACTCACAGTTGAACCCAGGAATCCTAGCGGAGGGGTCGATCAGAGTCCCTACCTGGACCTGCACGCACGAAACAACAATGCAGTGTCCCCAGGCAACGGGACATCAGTACAAATAAAAATGTACTGGTATGTAAGGCAGAAAGTAGAATCATACATAGCTGATGTAAAAGGGGTAATAGAGATACCACCTGACACTGAAACTCTGATAGCCTCCATGGCCGACATCCGACCTCATAGTAATCAAATATGCATGGTATGCTCGTGTAATCGTATGTCTTGAATACATATATATTGATAAAAATGCATGACATACCCAACCAAATGCTAGCAATGGCGGTCTCTCCCGGTAGCTAACCGATATCCTATTGCCAACCTGTGGCCATTTGTACAATATATATAGTCTTTCGGGCAAATAGGCCCCTTACCTCCGATTATGCTCGAAGTCCATGCATAATATGCCATGTAATGATATGAACTTTGAATGCACATATTAGGCCATAACAAGAACTTAGCCAATCTTGGCTCATTGGTACTCTTATTCTCATAATCCCATAATCACCTTCGTATCACATACAAATGTCTCGTGGAACCTCATATGTTCTTTTGAATAAGCTTGAAAACTTAACTCGACTTTTAGAAAGATAACTTAACTGTGAAGATATTCATAAAAAGTTTAAGGTGCTTCACTTAGTCCTTATACCTGATTTCTTGATAATTAGTAAAAGAAAGTATTTCAAAAATCAAGTGTTTTAGTAGTTTAAATATAAAAATTATATTTGAGATTTTTGGAAATCGACGTATCACTTTAGAGATTTTTAAAATACACTTTAACAAGGAAGAAGTACTGATCGCAAATACTAAATGCCTTTATTTTTAAGTCACAACCCAAAGACGAATAGGAATGCATATATATGCACATATAGTTAAGAAAGCCAACAAAATGACATATATAGATGTCGAATACCCTATTTAACCGAACGAGTGGAATATCAACCTAATAGCATCATGAAAATAATTCAGCTATGATCCCAATGCCTTTCACAGAAGGTCTTTCTAGCAATAGAATAGTAAAATATCACATTTGGCGTCTTAGGAATTTCCCTGAATTCGTGCTAAAAGGAAGGGCGGAGCTTAGCCTTAACATACCTCTCCAACGAACGTCTGAATGCCGGTAATTCCATCACGAACGTTGTTCCTTACGTCCTAATCTTCACAAGAAATATATATATGCAGCTTATACGCACCTATAAACACTTCATAATTGAGTTTAAATCGTATTTTCCATATGACCCTAACTTGACGAAACGTCCGTAGAACTTTGTAAAAACGATCATAAAAGAAGCCGAAGATGATTACCTTGGCAAACCAAGTATAAAGCTTGAAGAACCAGCAAGAACAACAAATTCCTATCTTCCAAAAATAGCTCCAAATACAGCTAATAGAAGGGGAAAACGATTGCAAAGCGTAGAGATTGCGTTTCTAGGCACGAGGGCAAACTTTAATGATAGAAATCATTAAAAACGCACCTTAATCACTCAAGAACACCATGGAACCCTCTCTTAAGCTTTCTCATTGTTTTAGGACGAAGATGAAATGTTTTGGGGTCTTAAAAGTTGGATTTTCCGACTTATACTACTTATTTGACCCGACCCGGTTCGCGACTCGGTTTCAGCTCGGACAGTCCGTGGTAAAACAGTCATAACTTCTTACTCCGATGTCGATGTGAGGTTTTTTTGGTTGAGAACTAGACTCGTAAAACTTCGATTAGGTAGGTTGTGGGTCCTATAGCTCTTTATATATTGGGAGAAATGATCTGATACATTTGACCCAAAGTTTAGAAAATTTATTAGAGAAATTTACGATAACTTTTGCCGACCTTTATTTCGCAACTTGCTTGACTCCAAGAATTAACATGTGACCAGTGTGATACTATAATACCGCATAACACATTATTCTTATCATATAGACACTCTTAGTCTTATCCCATAGGTGCAAGTTAACTTAAACCTTCCGAGCGCGCGGGGTGCTACCCGAGCCATTTCTTTAACCAGGAACCTTTGTTTAAGGGATTCCTTTGACCTAAAGCTTTAGTTTATCTCCTTGATATTACCACACATTTTCATTCTTATTCTCCCAATGTGCTATACCCAATCAGATATACCTAATATAACAACGCCATGTTACGTATATTACGTAAGAGAATAGAAAAAAATACACGGGGTCTCACAGATACTTAATCACAAGTCCATGTGGGTATTGTTTAACCAAAAAGTAGGATTCTTAGTGAAAGCCTAATTTTAGATTAATCGGGTTACTGATAACCAAATAATTCCTTACTTCCTCAATAATTTGCTTGAAAGGAAATAAAAATGATAATAAAAATTAGCTGAAAAGAGAGAATAATAGACTTCACTAAATAAGAAAGAGAAAGTAAAATATCTTTTTATAATATTCGGAACTTGTCCTTACAAATGAGATCCTACACCCTTATGTAGGAATTCCCAAATATAACATTTCTTCCTATTTATGGTGAACTCTTTGTAAGCATTAATGGTATTAATTGCCCGTTATGATTGGTAATCATAACTGACTATAAGAGTTTTGTAACGATTCTGATTTGCTTTCCTCATTAATTTTGGGTTCATGAATCTTCCTTCTTTCCAATCTTGATTCATTTCGTATGTTCCTCTTCGATAGTTGCTTAGGCCCAACATTGATTCTTTACTATCTCGTGGGTGTTTGCCCCGCGTCTTCCGTGCTTCATATACTTCATTAATGAAATATGTCAGTTGTCATTTCACTATTATTCCACGTATCACGCTCTGTCAGCAAAATATGATTCCACGTGTAATACTTATTTACCACCAATACAGATAGTCCCCCCACTTTCGGAATATTTTTCAATTGAATATTCGGGAAGTGGTAAGTATTTATGGCAGGAGTATTTTGCCGCTGCTTTCCAATTATCATTTTATTTTCTTCAGAAACATTGTGGCGTATGTCACTTCTATTTAATTCATATGCCACGTGGCTTTTGGAGATTGGTTCTGCCTCTTCTCAGCTCTTTTTAGGGCTTTTCTGCGGCTGCATTAGTGATCGGGTCCAAACCTATACTACGATTGAGTAGCGAGGATGGTCGATGCAGTTTTAACCCAACTAGGTCGGGATTGAATCCACAAGGAGTTAATTGGATTGGAATTAGGTTTATATCTAAGCTAATGCAATTTTTTCTCTTAATTACACTTCCAAACATTTGGTTTTGATTCTACTTCTAAAGTTACTCTATTGTATGCAATGATGTAAATTAAGTACAATATTTTTGTTATTGGTTTTCAAGTGTTTAAAGAGACTACAGTAGTGGCTTCTACCTAGGTGGATATCTAATGGGTTGCAAGAATCTTGGGCAAGATTAATTTAGTTGGGATCGTAATATAGCTATCACACCCGGGTGCTCACTCTATACCTCTCGGTAGTTTGAGTGATTTTTCCCAATTTGGCTTTCTCAAGTCCAAATGGGTAGTCATGCAATTCAAGTGATATTAGCTCAAGTCGGGTATTACTATCTCTAGGTTTAATCCTTTAATTGGGGCTATCAATTTCTTGAGTTCACCCCATCCTTGGTAGCCTAGTTTTCCTAGACTTTGTCCCTCTTTCTCAAGTAGAGACCAAGTCATAATGGCATGAATCAGTGTTTGCAACCACTAATTCTATAATTCTAGAAAGAACTAGGCTAAATATCACTAATTCATACACATTCAAGCCCTAAAATTCAATACCATTAAATACCCACACTAGGGTTGGGTCAAAACCCTAGCTATGGGTTTAGCTACTCATGGAAAGAACAGAAATTGAAGATCAAAAGAAGATAAAATCCATAATATATGATTAAAATACGAAAATCTAATGTTAAAAGATGAATCTAATACAAAATTTCCAAAAAGGGAAGTTTCAGCAGTCTCAGGTGCTCTCCTAATACATAACATAACCTAAAAATGATAAAAAGTTCTATTTATACTAAGCTGGAATTTTCGGACAAAAATACCCCTACGGAGGTTGTGCAGCCGCGTAATTCTGATCGCGATCCGTGTTCTTCACTTCTGGATCGGGTTGAGCATAGTTTTGAGGACCACATAATTTCCATTGCGGTCGCGTAGGAGACTCCTGAGGCTGCATAATTTTGACGCGGATCGCACTTCTTGTTTTTGTTTAAAATGAAAGCTCTATGAACCTCAGCAACCGCGGTCCGCGTAATTCCAATCGCGGCCGTGCAGTTTCTTTCACGGACGCACCTTTCTGATGTGGTCCGCATTCCTCTTTTTAGTCCTATAATCAACCTCTCTGAACCTACCTTTCGCGGACCTCGAAATAGTGCTCGTGACCGCGTTGTATCTTTCGCGGATGCACAATATTTGTGCGGTCTGCATTTCACATCTCTTGGCACAGTCTTGGTTTTTGTTAAAGTTTTGACTCCTTTATGAGTTTATTATGACTCCTTTAGCTCATTTTGAACAATCCCTGCAAGCAAGCATACTACATTAGTTTCCGGGAATACCTTCACGCATTTTTGGCCCTAAACACAAGTAAAAGAGAGCAAATAATAGGTTAAAATCCCTTCTTATCAACTCCCCCAAACTTAAACTTTTGCTTGTCCTCAAGCAAATAAGGTAATTCTCACCTCCACAAGAAAAAGAAAAGGATATTTCAGTTGCCGTAAGATGGCTCCATCAAGCATCAATTAAGACTAAAAATTACACTCAATACAAATGAATTATCAACAACATCATGTTATAACCTTTTGAGTACCATAGTTCTAATGTGACACTAGAGTATCAAAAGTTGACTCAATTCATCAAGGAAACTCGCTCTATCACGTAGGTCATTGTGGATCCTAGAATCCTCCTCCTCTACTCTCCAAGAGAAAATCTCACTTTAAAATGTAACACTCAAAACAAGGATGGTAAAGAAGTGCGCTCATCACTCTGAAAAGAATGCCACAAGTCTGGCTCTAAGTACCATAAGCTTTCCCCTTATGTAAATCACCACTAATATAAGCTCACTCAACTTGAAATCATATAGGGCATTAATGGGGTTGTAATGAAGGCTTTTGGATAAGGGTATGACTTATCGAACTATGATGGTTTCATCTTTCCTTAAGCACTCCATTTTCTCATTTCAACTCATACTTTCTTGACTCTTTGAGTCATTTTCTTCTTCCTTAGGGGAACTAGAGATAACATATCGTCACTCTTTATTACTCATGACAATCATTTTTCTCATTTTTTCATCATTCCATGCGCTTCGTCATTACGCTCTTTGTATCCCTTCAACCTTCACTTTCTTTTTGACATATTTCTTTTTGGATTTTCTTCCTTTTCTTTGCCCTTTCCTTTCTTCAATTATTTTTCTTCTTTGAACCTTTTATCACTTTCAAATTCCTTGTCTCTCCACCAAACTTATACTTTTTCCAATTGCTCATCATGAATGCTAAGGAAAGATTGGGTGCCAAGAGATGGTCATTATAAAACGGATAAAGGCTTGTAATGTGTCTATTGAATGAAAAAGTCTTAGGATCAAAGGGGTTGACTAGGGACATCACATTGGTAAGATACGGAAGCTTTGAAAGTTCAAATTGGACCAAGTATATCCTACAATCATTTCTCAAATCGAGCTACACTTAAAATTTTGCCTAGACAAACATTCAGGGAAAATTCTAGCCTTATTAGCATGGAACTTGGACATGCAATTCGATACCCACCTCTCAAGCTGCTGGATTGTTAAAGAGAACAGAGTCGAGGGCCCACAACAACCCTAGCTACGATTGAAAATCACAAATGGCTCAATGAAACCACTCGATGATTGTTTTAGTCAACTCAAGAGTCTAAAGGTCACAACTAGAGCTACTACTTGCTAATCAACTTGTCTATATCCATGAGGTTGAAGGTAAATGTGTTAGTACAAAGTGAAGACTTCTTGAGACAATTTTATTCATTACTTCTACATATCAAAGCAAAAAGAAAACAGACTCAATCCCTTAAGAAGTTTGGCACGCCATCCATCGTTGGGAAGAGCCACCCGGTTCACACAACATCCACCTTTGGAAAGAATATTGGCATTAAGAAAACTAAAGACTTATTGTTCATACAAAATATAAAAAGAAGCTAAAAACTTAAAAAGAAACTACTAAAGGAAATAAGAAGCTAAGCTATTAAGGAAAAATACGAAAGAAGTTATGAAGTAAACTACAGAAAGTAAAATGAATATGTACAAAATGGATTAACATGAATATATACATAATGGAAATGAATATATACATCGAATGGTAAGCTTTTATACATACCAAAAGTGAAAATAAAGATATTACATACCAAATGTCATCACAAATCACAATGGACCACCCCCTCCCCCCCCTCCCCCAAATAAAAAATATTATTGTCCTCAATGATAATAAAAATATAAGATCAGGGAAAGGTTAGAGAGTAAAGAGCACTTCCTATGTTGTATTTGTCTGCATCGGGTCAGGAACATAAGTAGGGTCCTCAGACTGCATAGGATCATCAGCTCCCTCTGTGTCCTCTAACTGGATCTCCACATCCTCTGACTGGGGACCACGGAGTTGCTGAGCATCTGGATCATCTCCTCAGCAGTATGTGTAGAGACAACCGGCTCCTCAAACTGGCTAGCTGCTGCATCTGATACCTCATGCTCTGCTGCCTGTGCTGTTGGGGTTGTCTCCTCCATGAGCAAGTCCAGTGGGACACCTCTAGCAGAGGCCATCTTATTTACCTTCTTTTTTCAGCTTCTCCACTGACTCCTTTGAGGCCGGAGTCTTCCTCGTCTTCATCACCTGCTTGCGCAGATCCTTGATAACCTTACCATGTGTATCAAGAGTCTCCAAGATCTTCTTCTAGTTGTCCAGGAGCTTCTTCTGGTTGCCTAGAAGCTCATTCAATGAATCCTCCATCGATGGAGGTACCTAAAGTTGTGATGGGGCTGAAGTCTGTGCTGCTACTGCACTGGATAGGACAGTCAGCTTTGTGGTAGCTACCTGCATCCAGTTGTTGAGGTTGGATAGTGTCTGTGAAACCCGTAGTGCAGTCTAGGGTAGGTGGAAGATGAAGGCACGGATAATGGCACTGTGATGGATGGCCCGGATTAAGAAGGAGGCATGGCAGCTGAAGAATCGGCTGCTGTGGAAGGCTTTGATCCGGTGGCCACTACCCTTGGCTCTTCAGACTGGCCAGTGGAGGTAGTGGCTTTACTCTTGGCTTTAGGGTTGTCCGCTCTTGGAGGTGATACCAGGATAAAGGCTTTGTATGCCTCATCTTTGTATCAAAATGCTTCTTTTCTACCCCTTGGTCTTCGAGATACTCAGTGATGAAGTTGGGGTAGTGATAGGATCTTTCTTCTTTGCCAACCGCCTTGGAGATATGGTAGGACATCAGGTTCCCCACGTTAATTGGATAACCCACCATGATGGAAGCTATCAAGATTGCCTGGGTGAGTGGGACGACATTATCATGCTGGCAAGGGTCAAGCCGGCTTCACACAAATGTGGACCACCCTTTGGCTTCAAAGTTAAGAGTGTTTATAACTATTGGGACTCCAGCTGTGAGCCATGTCGATGTTGTCCCTGGAATAACTAGTATCTCCGCTAGCCATGGACAAGATGCTTCATCCAAGGCTAGCTTCTCCAGGTACTACACTGCCTTAACATCCTCAAATCCGGCATAGTGGTTCAGTTTGTGGCCATCAAACCGGATTTTCAAGTTCCTGACCTTCGTCACCATGGTTCCCTTTTTTATGTGGGCAACATTAGCATAGAACTCCTTGACAAGGAATTCATTGGCATCCATTACTTTTCTGGTGAAATACTTCCATCCTTTTCTCTCCTCAAATTGCATTAGGATATCTGGATTGTGCAGAAGTAGTTCTCTTGTTATTAATCGTCGCACAAGAGTGAGCGACCTTTAGGGGCACCATTCCTGGAACTTGGCATAAGCCTTCTCCCTCACGAATTTGTCAGCCAACACCTCGGGCTTCCTTGACCTAGCTAGACCTCCTACATTAGTATCACCCCCACTCCCGCCATCCAGGACTTCATCATCATCATCGACATTTATTGGGGCAGCTGTTGAAGCAGGTGTTATAGCAGTTGGGGATGATGGTTCCGACTCCCTCAGATCCATCAGACGAACCAAAAGAGGAGTTTGGTTCATTGACTAGGTGGAGGCGACGGGGAATTGTTGTGATTGTGCTCCCGGTTGTTCTTGGACATAATCCCCCTTAGACGTCTCCCGGGATGGGAGGTATTCACTTGTTTTCGAGGAGTCCGGAGGAGGTCTAGTAAGGGCAGTCTTCTTTCCTACTACCTTTTTGACTGATAAGGGCAAGGTTTGCTTTCCTTTACCCCGGACTCGGGAGGATTCTGCCCTCCTCTTTGAAAAGTCTCCTCTCCCAAGAGAACGCACCATTTTCTGCAACACACAAGCAGCGAAAGACAGTCAGAATTGAGGTTCAATCATGTGTTAAAGTAGTACAGATGAAATGAAAAACAATAATTCTCAGAACATGGCATCACGGACCGCACAAAAGTGAGTGCGGCCGTGAAATGCCCATCGCAGATCGTGTAAAAGTGAGCGCGGTCGCGAAGAGGCTAGGCCCATACCACTGGCTCTCTGAACTTGATCAATCGTGGACTGCACAAAAATAAGTGCGCCCACGAAGTACCAATTGCAGACCGCATAAAAATTAATGCGGCTGTGAAGTCATATTATTAAGTCTCTGAAGTTCCAATTCGTGAACTGCGCAAAATTGAGTACAGCCACGAAAGACCAACTGCGGTCGACACAAAAGTAACCGCGGCCGCAAACTCTAAGAAACTATCAATGCCTTGAAGCTAGAGTATCGCGGACCGCATACTTTTGATCGCGGTCGCATACACTATCGCGGACCGCACAAAAAAGGGCGTGGACGCGAAATTCAAATTAAATCGGCACTGATGAAAATGGACAACTAGGATTTTCACTAATTACCCAAAAATTATAGCAATTAGACATGCAAAGTTACTAACTCCAGCCCCCATTATGCATACAAACACTACCCATATGCAATGAAGCAAAATTTAAGCATTAGTTTGACATTAAGGCATGCATATAACCCTAACTAAAAAGGAAAATTAAAACAAAGATAAAAGAAAAGAAAAAAATTTAAATCAAATCATTGAAATGAAAATACCAGTTGTGAAAAGTGGTAGGAATTTTACATTGATGGGAATGGGATGATTTTTAAATTAAGTAAGATGCACAGTGCTTTAGGTGAGTTTTGGAAGTTAGGGTTCATAAAGTGTGAAAAGTTCTAAAACTCTTATTTATACTCAGAACCCAGTGAAGCGGCCCCAAAATTTTGTTGCGGTCCGCATTCTTTACCTTTTCTGTAGTTCAGCCTCAGATGCACGGGCGCGGTCCACGAAAAATTGGTCGCGATCGCCAATTTGTACGGATCGCGAAAATTTGAATGTGGCCGCGAACTCTTAAAGAATTTTGACAGGCCAACTTCAGAGAGTTGGCATTTTGCTCATTTCAGCTACGCGACCGTGCACAGAATTATGCGGCCGCGAAGTGCTTGAGCGGTCCGCGAAATTTTGGGCGCGGTACGCGAAGTTTCAACGTTTGGCCAAATTTCTTTTTCCTTGTCAATTTCCTGCACTGCACAACCAATTCCTACATACAGTTCACAACCAGTTAGTCCAAAATAATTCCTAATCTAAGAAGAAAATCAAAAGAAATAAAATCACATAGGTTGCCTCCCACGAAGCTCCTGATTTAACGTCGCGGCACGACGCATGTTACCATCATCATTTGAAATGGATCAATGCCACAATGGGCTATCATCAATCTTGCCAAGGTAGTTTTTCACTCAGTGCCCACTGACTCTAAAGATCTTACCATATTTGTTTTTTAAATCAAGATCACCAAAAGGAGTCACATGTACAACTTCAAAACGACCACTCCACTTTGACTTGAGATTTCCCGGAAACATCCATAACCGAGAGTTTAATAGAAAAACCAAGTCACATTCTTTGAATTCCTTGTTCCAGATTTATTTATCATGTAAGTACTTCATCTTGTCCTTATACAAGGATGAACTGGAGTAACCATGGAACCGGAACTCACCAAGTTCATTCAATTGCTCTACCCGGAGATTTGTAGCTACATCCAATTCAAGATTCAATTTCTTCAACGCCCACATGGCCTTGTGCTCTAATTCCACCAGAAGATGACATGCTTTCCCAAATACCAACCAGTACGAAGACATACCAATTAGAGTCTTGTAAGTTGTTCTATAGTCCCATAAAGCATCGTCAAGTTTCCTTGACCAATCAGTCTGGTTTGCATTGACAGTCTTGGATAGGATGCTCTTTATCTCCCTATTGGAGACCTCAACCTATCCACTTGCCTAGGGGTCATAGGGGGTTTACACCTTATGAGTGGCACCATACTTGGAGAGTAAAGTGTCAAAGGCTTTGTTGCAAAAATGAGAACCCCCATCACTAATGATAGCCCTTGGGATGCCAAACCTTGTGAAGATATTTTTCTTTAGGAAATCCACGACACTCCGTGCCTCATTGTTAGGCAAAGCCACAGCTTCAACCCATTTGGAAATATAATCCACAGCAATAAGAATATAAGTGTTCCCACATGAACTCACAAATGGTCCCATAAAGTTGATGCCCCACACGTCGAAAATATCAATCTTAAGGATGGTGGTGAGAGGCATCTCATTCTTATTGGAGATCCCACCTACTCTTTGGCAATCATCACACCGCTTAAAGAGCTTGCTAGCATCTTTGTACAAGGTAGGCCAATAGAATCCACAACTTAGGACCTTTGTAGCAGTTCTCGCCCCACCATGGTGACCACCATAGGACGAGGAATGGAAAGATTCAAGAATACTCAATTGCTCTTCTTCCGAAACACATCTCCCAATAACACCATCATTGCAAATTTTGAAAAGATATGGCTCGCCCCAATAATAATCCAAGCACTCCCGTTTGAGCTTCTTCCTTTGGTTTGAAGAGAACTCATTCGAGACAATGCCGGTCACAAGAAAGTTGGCCACATTGGAAAACCAAGGCATCCCGGTCAAAGACACGGAAAGGAGTTGTTCATCTGGAAGAGCCATTGATCTCGAGGCCATCATGGGGCCTCCCCTCCTCTTCCAAGCGGGACAAGTGGTCCGCTACTTGATTCTCACTCCCTTTTTGGTGTATGATTTCAAGGTCAAACTCTTGTAGAATAAGAACCCACCACATCAACCTAGCCTTAGAGTCCTTTTTAGTAATCAAATAACGAAGTGCCGCGTGATCGGTATGCACAATCACTTTGGTACCCATAAGGTACATGCAAAACTTTTCCATGGCAAAGAAAATGGCTAATAGCTCTTTCTCGGTCACCATATAGTTGACTTGGCCGTCGTTCATGGTCTTGCTTGCATAATAGACCGGATAAAATATATTGTTGATTCTTTGCCCCAATACCGCTCCTACTGCCACGTCGCTAGCATAGAACATGAGCTCAAACGGTAAGCTCCAATTGGGTGCATTAATGATGGGAGTGGTATTAAATTTATACTTGAGTAGCTCAAAAGCTTTCATGCAATCTTCATTGAACATAAACTTGGCATCTTTTTCCATCAACTAGCACAAAGGGTTTACCACTTTTGATAAATCCTTTATGAACCTATGGTAAAACCCCATATGACCAAGAGAGCTCCTCTCTCCCTTGACGGAATTAGGAGGAGGGAGTTTTGATATCACTTCAATTTTTTCTTTTTCCACTTCAATATCGTTCTTTGAGATCTTATGGTCGAGGACAATTCCCTTATCGACCATAAAGTGGCACTTCTCTCAATTAGGCAAGGTTAGTATCTTCACATCGGGCCAACACTTTATCAAGATTATCCAAACACTCTTAAAAGGAATCCCCCACAACAGAGAAATCATCCATGAGCACCTCGAGGAATTCCTCCGCCATATTCGTGAATATTGCCATCATACACCGCTGAAAAGTAGCAGGTGCATTACACAAACAAAACGACATCCTTGAAAATGAAAATGTGCCATACGGACAAGTGAAGGTGGTTTTCTCTTGGTCTTCAGGTGCAACAAGAATCTGGTTATATCCGAAATACCCATCCAAAAAGCAATAATAAGCACGTCTGGCAAGTCTATCCAACATTTGATCAAGAAATGGCAATGGAAAATGGTCTTCCAGCTCACTTTGTTCAGCTTTCTATAATCCATGCATACCCTCCAACCGGTGACATTTCTTGTGAAGATCAATTCATTTTTAGCATTTGTGATCACATTCATGCCTCCCTTCTTTGGGACACATTGTATCGGCGAAGTCTATGAACTATCAGAAATGGGGTACACAACCCTTGCATCTAGCCACTTGATGATCTCTTTATTGAAAACCTCTTGCATGGCCTCATTCAACCTCCTTTGATGTTCCACGGAGGTTTTAACATCCTCCTCCAATATCATTTTGTGCATGCAAAAGGTGGGGCTTATACCCCTAATATCCACCAATGTCCAACCTATTGTCTTTTTCCTTCTTTGGAGCACCACAAGGGTAGAGTCTACCTGCATGTTAGTTAAGCACGAAGAAAGAATAACAGGTAATGTGGAATAAGGTCCTAAGAACTCATACCTGAGGTGTGAAGGAAAGGGCTTCAACTACAAGGTGGGAGGCTCCTCGATTGAGGGCTTTGTTGGTGGAGTCTTCCGGTTCTCAAGGTCGAAGGAAAGTTTTCGGGGCCCATATGTATAGGATCACATTCCTTGCAAATCTTTTGCACATTCTACCAAGCCTTTCTTCTCATCCTCATCATGATTCAATAACACATCTTCCATTAGGTCTTCAACATTAATCACAGCACTCGTGTCATCAATAATTACGTCAGTCACAAGATCCACGAACGAACACACTTCGTTGCTATTAGGCTGCCACATTGACTTGCACACGTGGAACACAACTTTTTCATCGCCCACCCTGAAGGTGAGATCCCCATCTTCCACATCAACTAAGGCCTTCCCTATATCTAGTAAATGTCTCCTCAATATGATTGGCACCTCACAGTCGAGTATCATAAAATCTGCGAGAAGTATGAACTTGTCGACTCGAACTAGCACATCATCAATTATCACCAATGGCTTCTTCATTGTCTGGCCCACCATTTGCAACCTTATGGATGTGGGTCTTTGTTACCCAATCCACAATGTCTTGAACAAAGAATATGACATCAATTTTATGCTCGCTCCTGAGTCACACAAGGCTTTGGCGAAATCGACACTACCAATAGTGCATGGGATTGTAAAGGCATCGGGGTCTTCTAAATTTGGAGATATGGAGTGCACAATGGAATTAACTCGATGTGCCATTTTGATCGTTTCACAGTTCATTAACCTCTTCTTTGTTACCAAGTCCTTCATGAACTTGGTATATCCTGACATTTGTTCGAGGGCTTCAAACAAAGGAACATTTATTGACAAACTTTTCATCATATCAATGAATTTCTTGAATTGGTTTTCCTTGTTTTTCTTCGTAAGCCTTTGAGGATATGGTGGAGGAGGACTTGGCAAAGGAGCCTCGGCTTTGGGCACTACCGGTTCCGGTATGTATATCACATGTTCCCTAGACGGTTTCACATCATTTTGCGTCTCCTCGACATTGACAGTAATGTCTATCGTCACGTCATCATTCACATTCTCATCATTTACTTGAACATCATTTCTTGGCTCATCATCATCTTGCACCATCACATCATCATCATTCACAATCTTTCTTGGATTGGAGGTACTAGCAACTCCACCTCTACCACTTCTTGTAGTCACCGCCATAGCATGGCCCGTGTTGTTCTCGCCCTTCGGGTTCACCACCGTATAACTTGGTAGTGCATCCTTAGGGAGAGTATTAAAGGCTTGAGAAATTTGAACAATTTGGACTTCCAAGTTGCGGATTGAAGTGTTGTGGGAGCCTATTTGGGCATCGGAATCGGTGTTTCTTTCCATCATTTGCTTGAACATGCTTTCTATTCGTCCCATCTCATTATTTGAAGAACTTGGCTCTTGTGGCGGATATGGAGGCGGGTTTTTGGGTTGTTGATACATCGGGGACCTTTGAAAGGCCGACCTCCGATTTCCTTGATTATTTTTTTTTCCACCCCCCTTGATTACCATTGCCTCCCTAATAACTGTTATTTTTTTCACTCTAGTTGCCTAGATTATTTCCTCCCCAATTGCTTTGATTTCCTTCGTTACCCCAATTTTTATTGTTGTTCCCCAGTTGTTCTGATTGTTGTTGTTGCCACTATTTCAATTCCCTTATTGACCTTGGTTTCCCCAATTTTGATTGTTTCCCTGTGATCTCCACTGTGGATTTGGAGCATTGCTCCTTTGACCGTGGTAATTATTCGCATAAAGAACCTCTTAACTTTGATCATCATATGACCCATCTTGGTTGTACCCACTACCACTCTATTCAAATTGATCTTGATTGTTTTGACTTTGTTGACCTCTCTGTCTTTGCTTGTTGAGCATCATGTTTACCCCTTCCATGGCATTTACTTGTCTTGGCCCCTGAACATGCTGGAGTTGAGTCTTGGCTAACTAATTCATGGTGGTTGTCAGCTCTACTATGGCTTGTCTGTGATCATGAAGTTCCTTGTGAAGGTGGATAACATTAGGATCACCTTAAGGAATGTTGGCTCTACTTTTCCAAGCTGAGGAGGTGTCCGCCATCTCATCTAATATGTCACAAGCATCAGCATAAGGCACTTTCATGAAATTATCCCCAGCGAGCTGATACACCACACACTGGTTAGTTATGTTGATACCCCTATATAAGGTTTGCTGGACCAATTCTTCAGTCATATTGTTGTTGGGGCATTCTTTTACCATTGTGCGGTACCTTTCCCAAATCTCATGTAACGGTACATTCGGATCTTGTTTAAAAGCTAGGATCTCATCTCTCAATGTTGCCATATGTCCCGGAGAGAAAAACATTGCTGTGAATTTCTCAGCCAACTCATCCCAAGTGGTGATGGAATGGTTGGGTAGCCAATCCAAAGCCTTCCCTCTAAGTGAAAATGGGAAAAGCCTCAATCTCAAAGCATCCTCAGATACATTCGTCTGCTTGCTCCACCAGCATGTGTCTACAAAACCTTTGAGATGATTATATGCATTCTGATTTGGAGCTCCGGTGAAACCCTTGTGTTGCAATAAAGTAAGCATGACATTGGTTATTTGAAAATTGCCCGCCCGGATTCGGGGCAGGACAATTACACTTGTGTAGCCTTCATTGGGCAACATCGGTGTGCTTCCCTTGGAGGAGGTGGGGGAGGGTTTGGAATGTTGTCATGAGGCGGTGACCTCTTCTTTGTACTTGAGGTTCAAGATGAACCACATCCCCTTCATTCATCTACCTCCTCCCCCTGAGGAATATGTATGAGAGCCTCGTTAAAAGCGATTTGGTACCTAAAGAAATTGACACACAAAATTAGAAAAATAGAAGGAAAGAAAAACAAAACACACAACTACTTAGATATATATCTAAGACCGTCTAACTCCCAGGAAACGTCGCTAAAAATTGATCGGGTCCAAGCCTACATTACTGTTGAGTAGCGAGGATGGTCGATGCAGTTTTACCCCAACTAGGTCGGGATTGAATCCACAGGGAGTTAATTGGTTTGGGATTAGGTTTATATCTAAGCTAGATGCAGGTTTTGCTCTTAAATTACACTTCCAAACATTTGGTTTTGATTCTACTTCTAAAGTTACTCTATTGTATGCAATGATTGAAACTAAGTACAATATTTTTGTTGTTGGTTTTCAAGTGTTTCAAGAGACTAGGGTAGTGACTCCTACCTTGGTGGATGTCTAACGAGTAGCAAGAATCTAGGTCAAGCTTGATTTAGTTGGGGTCGTAATATAGCTATCGCACCCGGGTGCTCTCTCTATACCTCTCGGTAGTTTGAGTTATTTTACCCAATTTGTCTTTCTCAAGTCCAAATGGATATTCATGCAATTCAAGTGATATTAGCTCAAGTCGGGTATTACTATATCTAGGTTTAACCCTTTAATTGGGGCTATCAATTTCTTGAGTTCACACCAATTCCTTGTTAGCCTAGTTTTCCTAAAATTAGTCCCTATTTCCAAAGTAGAGACCAAATCATAAAGGCATGAATCAGTGTTTGTGCAACCACTAATTCTAGCAAGAACTAGGCTAAATATCACTAACGCATACACATTCAAGCCCTAAAATTCAATACCCACACTAGGTTTGGGTCAAAACCCTAGCTATGGGTTTAGCTACTCATGGAAATAACAGAAATTAAAGATGAAAAGAAGATAAAATCCATAATATATGATTAAAATACGAAAATCTAATGTTAAAAGATGAATCTAATACAAAATTTCCCAAAAGGGAAGTTCCAGCCGTCTCAGGTGCTCTCCTAATACATGACATAACCTAAAAATGACATAAAGTGCCACGTAATTCTGATCGCGGGCCATGTTCTTCACTTCTGGATCTGGGTTGAAAATAGTTTCGCGGACCGCATAATTTCCATTGTGGTCACGTAACAGACTCCCGTGGCCGCATAATTCTGAAGCAGTTTTCACTACTTGTTTTTGCTTAAAATGAAATCTCTCTGAACCTCAGCAACCGCGGTCCGCATAATTCCAATCGCGGTCGCACCTTTCTGATGTGCTCCAGGATCCTCTTTTAGCCCAAAAATTAACCTCTCTGAATCTGCCTTTCGTGGACCTTGAAATAGTGCTTACGACCGCGTTGTAGCTTTCATGACCGCACAATATTTATGTGGTCCCCGTTTCACATCTCTTGGCCCAGTCTTGGTTTTTGTTCAAGTTTTGACTTCTTTTTGAGTTGATTATGACTCCTTTGTCTCATTTTGAATAATCCCTGCAAGCAAGCATATTACATTAGTTTCCGGGAATACCTTCACGCATTTTTTGCCCTACACACAAGTAAAAGAGAGTAAATAATAGGTTAAAATCCCTACTTATCAATCAGTCACGAATTGACGCTTTCATTATGACACTTCATCATGACCTACTTTCAATGATGATAACTTTTCCTTATAAATACTTCATATTTTTTTGGTTTTACGAAACCTCCCTTCTAGAGTACTCTCTTCTTCATTATTCCTTCTCACTTCTCCATATATTCCTTTGATAATTCCTTATACAATCATGTCTTCTTCAACACCTGATCCTCGCAAGGTTTTCATTGTCGATAAACTTGCTCCTTCTACTACTCCTGTTAGAAGTAGAAGAGGTGGTACGCTTTGTAGTTTAGGCTCGTTATCTAACCATGGTTCTTCTTCTCATGCTAATATTTCCACTCCTTCCTCTTCTACACCTAAGGCTTCTTTGACCCCTAGATCCTCTTCTAGAAATAGAGAATCTAGTGAACCAATTTGTGAACCAACAATCGCCGAAATTGTTCCTCATGAATTTTCTTTTTCAACTGATCGATAAACCATAAGAAATCAAGTTTCTTCCTTAGCTTCCCACAATCGTTCTGATCTTTATCCTACCTTAATCACCACTGGTTTAATTTCCCTTGTTCGCAGAGAATGCAACTGGAAACTTGACTTCCCATATTTAGTTCCAGGTTCAAACCAAAGAATAAATTCATACCAGGCCAGTTATTCCTTTATTTACACATATCCGTTTACTTTAGGATTTATACCACCCATTGATCCAGTGATTATTGAATTCTATCGCTACTTTAATGTGTGCCTAGGACATATCGGTCCCATTGTTTGGAGGGTTGTTGCATGCCTTCATTATCTATCTATACCTTTTACCTTCCGTTACTTGCTTCATGTTTATTCCCGTAAATTATTTCGTGAAGGGGTTTTTTCATTTGTGGCTAGAAGTAAGAGGGTATTGGTTAGCCCTGAAGATTATAGAGAGCATGGCTGGTATGCCTACTTCGTTGCTTCTCCCACTAGTGCTCTAGTTGTTGAAGAAAACATGTCTTTCCCAAAAAAATGGAATTTTGCACGTAAGTATTTCTCCCTGTCTTTTTCCCTTCTTCAAAAAGAAGCTCATGTGCTCTCGTGTCTACTTTTTCAGCAACCATGGAAGTTTTCGAGGAGATTCCTAACTTCCCTGCTTGGTTATAAAAGTTATTATCTATTTCCCCCATGGAGATAAGATCTTGCAAGTATCTCTCACAGAGATTCGTCTGGAAAGTAAAGACACACGGTACTTTTTCCCGCTTAGCCTTTTTATCTTTTTGTTAACTTTAGAGTTTCTTACCATGCCTTTTTCCTTTGCTAGGATTTCCTATTTGTGGTATCAATCATGCATCCGTTTCATCTACAAGACTTTCTGTGTCTCTTGCTCAAGAGAGAAGTTTGAACTCTTCTTCAACAACAAAAGGTGATGGAACTCGTGGCTCTGAGGGTGAAGAAGAACCAGAAGAGGGTTCTTTAGTACGTAGACCTCGAGTCAGGAGGCGCGTTATTTCTAATGATGAAGCTACCCCTCCACCAAGTTCAATCCCTTCCAGTCTTTTGGATGAGCTAGAGAATGCTCCATTAGTGATCTCTGATGAAGAATTGAATGTTCCCCCCCATGATTCTACTAAACAATTGCTTACTCATGGCTTCTAAAGTGATGAATTATTTGGTCCTGTTTCTGAGGATTTACCCCTTGCCTCCCTTCCAATGTCACTCCATGTTCATCCTCAAGTTCCCTTACCTGAAGTTGCTACGGATGCTACCCCCCATGATTGCTTCCACCTCACCTGCCATTCCAGTTGCTGCTACTTCTCATGTAGACGTTGATCCTTCTGGTAGCAAGCGATGAAAAAAATCATTGTTGAGGTTCCTAAAGGTGGGAAACTATTGAATATGTCGGGTCAAAAAGATGTATGGTGGAAGACTTTGCTTGGTCCCGTGGAGAAGGCAAACTTGGAGAGTCACAATTCATTGACTTGGATGAATGATATTGTTCATTCATCTCTGAAGGTTTGAGTTTGACTCTACTCATTTTTTCTTTTCTTTTTGTTTATCTATGACTCCTTTTCTTTCTTTATAGATCAACTTGATAGGTACGGAACTCATGAAAAGGATCGTTCATGCTAAGCAACAAGTCATTGATTATCATACTGAGGGTGACAATTGGAAAGAGCAATTTGAGGGTCTTCAATTTGAGAAAGATGTGTTGGTAGAGGAGAAGAATGCCTTAGAGAAACAAATGAAGATGGTTTCCGTTGAGTTAGTGATTGAGAAGGCTTCTTCAAGTCAAATTGGTAAGGATAAGGATATCCTTGAGCCCTCATTTGCTGAGCAGCTTTTGAAGGCAACTGAAGAAATAAGGGGTTTGAAGGAACTCCTTAACCAGAAAGAAACTTATGCCGGAGAGTTCGTTCAAATACTTACTTAGGTACAAGAATATCTCTGTGCCTCTACTGATAAGGTCAAGTTCTTAGAAAGTTCTCTTGCCCCTTTGAAGATTGCCTATGATGCCTCAAAAAAAGATAAAGACAAGTTGAGAGCCGAGATTGATCAGTGGGAGAAAGATTATGAAGCTCTTGAGGATAAGCTGACACTTGACATGAGTTGGGCTTTTTTGAATACTCGCCTCGAGACTTTAATGGAGGCCAGCCAGAATGTTTTGACCTCAATGCTAAGATTGCTAAAGCTAAAGAAGCAATTGATAAAACTCAGCAAAGTCAATGTTTTTTCCTCACCTGAGGTTGAAGTTCCCGAAGGTGATGAACTTGTTCCTAGTGAAGTTAATGTTCAAGCCCCATCTCCCTAGGATAAAACTTCTTCTCTCATTGATGATGTTCCAGTGGATGATTCCTCTCTAGATATGGCCCCTTAGTGTCCTTCGTTACTTAGTTTTGTTTAGAACCTTCTTGATGGGAAGTTTTCTTTTTCTTTTTCTTTTTGGGATGGTTGTTGGTTTACCCCTATCTTGTTCTGGGGTTTTGATGACAAACAAATAGTTTTGTTTTTAATATATAAGTCTCGATTTTCATCACTGCTTATTTTGATATTTGAGGTTTTGATTCACTCTTTAGTATTCAAATTTACATTTAAGAATGCTTTAACATTTCGTGATTTTGATAGGCACAATTTTTTATAAAAAGGGGTCATTTTATAAATGATACTGATGAAGAAGACGTCTCAACTTCATATAGGTGTAAATATATGAAAGACGTAGAAAAAGGATGTCACAACCCAAAATCTACAAAGGTCGTGATGGCGTGGGACACCACCGTCAGGCAAGCCAATCATTAAATAGTCAAAACAAATTCCGGTTTTAACATTTGTGAAAAATCATTTCCTTTCACTTTATTACATATTAACTAAATAAAATATGTTAAGTAAAATAATGGTTTGAATATTCCATGTTAGAAAATATATCCCAACACATCCCAGAACCCGGTATCATTAGTACATGAGCAATTTTCTAAGAATTTATACAATCAGCACAAAGCTTCTCCAAAATACAAACCGGACAAGGAATTTAGAATGAAAATAAATATAGTATGAGGGAGACTCTGTCAGCTGTGGATCGCCTCCGGATGGTGTAGCACGCCTAAGTCTCCAAACCAGCCAAGTCACTACGAAAGTACCTATGCAATAAAAATACACAACAAGTGTAACATAAGTACAAAAATAACGTGTACTCAGTAAGTGGTCTGCCTAACCTCAGAGAGGTAGTGACGAGAGGTCGAATTAGACACTTACTAAGGTCCAACAACTTAATTTAACACCATATGATGAACATGGTAGTCATGTAAAGGTAGTAAGGCAGCAAATATATAAGGCACTGAAGTCTAAGTAAATACTGGAAGTAAATAAACAGTTACTGCTTCCTCATTTTTCCCCCAAATGTCATAATTAAACAATTACTTCTTTATTTTCCCCCAAATATCTTATCACTCCAAAAATCCATGAAAAACATTTAACAATTTGGCATGCGTATATGGGATAAGGACAACCGGCCTGCCATCATAATAATCATCTTTGTGCACTGCCGAGGATTGGACGGCCGGTACCATAAGTTCACCTTTCAAATAAGATAATCATGCCTATATACTGCCGAGGGTCGAATGGACCAAACTATAAGTGCATCTTTCAATAAAATAATCATATATGTGCACTGTCGAGGATCGAACGGCTTGTACCATAAGTGCATCTTTCAATCCGCCGTGGCATACAGCCCGCTCCTATGAGAGTGGGGGAAATAACACTCCACTCGCGGAATGTATATTGTGAAGCGGTCACATGCAGACATGCACAATCAACAATCCACCCTGAATACGTCGGAAAAATAAATACTCAAGTAGATGACATATTTCTCTTTTAAAAACCACAAAATAGTATTTAAATCCTTTCTCGAAATTCATTTCCCAAGTTTTTAAATTGTTTAATAATATAACCTTATCCAGAAACACAATTGCCCGCGAAGGGAATCAATTCTTTTTTTAGATCATTAAGAAAATAAACTCTAATCTTCCTTAGTCATTCAATTAAGATTCAGATTATGTTAGCAGTCAAATGTTACAGACAAGATCACAGGTACAACAGGTAAGGCATGCTAGTGGGTCCTAGGCTACCCGAACATGGCATAATAGTAGCTACGCACGGACTCCCGACACCTCGTGCCTACGTAGCCCCCGCAGATAGTAACACATGCTCAATTAGTTCACCTAAGGGGAGGGCTATTCCCCCTCACAAAGTTAGAAAGAAGACTTACCTCTTTCCGAAATTCCATAACCGGCCTCCAAGCCCTTCCGATGACTCAAATTGTTGCACAACGCTCCGAAACTATCCAAACAATGACAAACCAATGAAAATATACTCTAATATTTGCAACAATTCCAAATTATATAATTTCCCAACTCCACTCAATAAAATTAGAAAAATGCCCTCGGGCCCACGCGCCCAGATCCGAATTCTCGAAGATAAATTATACCCATAGCTTTACTAGTTCAAATATACAGTTTACTCTAAATTCCATGCTCAAATTCTTGTCCAAAAATCTAAATTACCATTTTCTAGGTTTCTTTAATATTTCCCAATTTCCTACCAATTTCCATGTCTAATTCCATGCATATACATGTGTTTAACTTTAAAAACATGAAGAAATTACTTACCTAGTGATTCTTGATTGAAAACCCCTCTTGAAGCTCCTCAAAATCGCCTACATCCATGAAACAAATGAAGGAAATGGCCAACATTTCGCATATAAATTAATCTGCCCAGGCCCCAATTTACTTCCTGCGTTCGCATACCCCCGAACGCGTTCGCATAACCTCCTCGAGCCAACGTTCCGTGTTTGCATAGGCCAAAGGGCCCCCAGCTCCCCTTTCCTCTACGCGTTCGCACACCTTACCCCGTGTTCGCGTAGAGATCACACCCCAAGCCACCGCGTTCGCACTCCCTTCTCCGCGAATGCACAAGCCAATCCAGCAGCCCTCAAATTTCCTTCTATGCGATCGCAAACAAGGGACCGCGATCGCATAGCACACCAGATACACCAGAAGACAACAGCAGCAAAGCAGAGAAAAATGGTTCGAAATTGCTTCGAAACACACCCGAGGCCCCCGGGACCCCATCCAAATCACAGGACTCAGTCCCATTACATCCCAGGGACTAGATCGAGGCCTCAAATCACATCAAACAACGCCGAAATCATGAATCGCACTCAAACTCAAACTTTATGAACTTTGAAATTTCAAACCACCACATTCGATGCCGAAACCTATCAAATCACGTCCGATTGACCTCAAGTTTTGCACGCAAGTCATATTTGACATTACGGACCTGCTCCAACTTCCAGAATCGCATTCCGACCCCGATATCAAAATTTCCACTTCCGGTCGGATTTCTCAAAAATCTTCAAATTTCTATCTTTAGCCAAATGACTTCAAAATAACCTACGGACCTCTGAATTCGCTTTCGATCGCGCTCCCAACTCCTGAATCACCATACGAAGCTATTCCCAGGATCAAAATCCCAAATGGACATCAATAACTCTGAAATGCCTTATAGCCCAAATTTATGAAATTCTTCTAAAATGCTATCTTCTATAATATATGCCGAAATGCTCTGGGTTATCCAAAACCCGATCCGGACATACGCACAATTCTGAAATCATCATACGAACCTGCAGGAACCTTCAAATCCTGATTCTGAGGTCGTTTGCTCAAAATTCCTATCTTAGTCCATTTCTCCAATTTAAGGCTTCTAAAATGAGAATTTATTTCCAAATCAACTCTAAACTTCCCGAAATTAAATTTCGACCACACCTACAAGTCATAATACCTGAAATGGAGTTGCTCATGACTTCAAACCGCTGAACGACGTACTAGAGCTCAAAACGACCGGGCGGGTCGTTACATTCTCTACCACTTAAACATACGTTCGTCCTCTAACGTGCTAAGATTTCCTCTGGAGTTATCTGAAATCACCTTTTAACACCCCGAGCACCTGCCCGGGCTACCACAACCAGTTGAGTATATTAGCTTGATCAAATCTGAAGATTTCTTCTTTATCCATATAATAAGCTCAGAATCCAGTTCCAGCACTTGAAATTTCTATGCCAGGCCTAGTTCCAATGTATAAACACCGTATCAACTACCACATGATATACCAGAACATGACTACATACCTTTGCTGAATTAGAACCATGCACCGCAAAATTCATCATCTAACCNATATATATATATATATATATATATATATATATATATATATATATATATATATATATATATATATATATATATATATATATATATATGTCCTGCTATAATGTTGTCCTGCTCACATAACATCATCACTACGCGGAGATCTCAACACATAAGACATTATCAAGCCGTTTTACAACTCACACGGCATAATCGTATTATCACATGAATTTGACGAAGACGGAACAACACCTGATATCCCAACACTCCTCCTTGAGGAGCGCTATACTGAAAAGAACATATATGCCTCACATGAAGCCCATAATCATATTTAAATCCATCTACAAGCATCGAGTCTACCTCGCTCGCACTAAACTAGGCCAATAGCCTTACCCTGGTCCATATTAACCCACTTCCTATCATAATACGCGAGAACAACCATCATAGCCGGGACAAAAACCCCACAATCCACAACCAAATGAACTTAACACCTTCCAGGCATAAATTCTCAAATAAGCAATATTGCACTTCTTTATACTCAGTCCAAATCTTCAATCCACTAAGTGACTACATGTCACACATTCGTACAATCTTCTCGTGGTTACGCTTCCACGAATTTCCACACCAGGTAACAAATCTGCACATCCGCATCACCGACCACACTAATACTGCACAACATATCAAGAACCAAGACCAGGGTACAAAGCCTCTTCCACCAAATATCGATCTCAGGTGGCACTGAAGATAACACCAGCTTACTCTGAACTTTCAAATCACTTTTCCTTGCTCATCCGAGCTCATGACATACTTGTCAACACCGAATCTCAATCTTGATTCTCACTCCCAGTTACATACTGCTTACCGCACCTAACATGCCAATAGGAGGTAGCGCAAGAATTCTATCATAACTTCTGAACCACCAATAGGGTGAACACTTCATCACATAGAAACCTTTTACTTAACTCAATTCAAGAGTACCATCTTAACACACGAGTGAATTCCCACAATCACCCAACATGCAAATCCTTAAGTAGTAGTCTTTACCACCATAACCCTTCCGGGATCCGCCTACACCTGACAGGACATAGCACTCAAATGCTCCCACATGAAATCTATTACGACGGCCGACAAGCCTGCACACACGGCACAACCACATGCATAACTTAATCACATTGAAAGAACTGATCACTGCCGTAAAGGTTTCATTTCAACCATGGCTAATCAATCTATATTCTTTTAATCATCTTCAATTGCCTCAGTAATAACATCAATTTCCTTCAACTCACAGCAAACTCAACCCTCACTCATCTCGAGTGACCTTGATTCACGAGACTATGCTGCCTAAATCCCGCAACCCATCTCATACCCTCCTGAAAATCTCTCTACAACCCGGATTTGATTTCTCCCACTCCTCCAATAATATCCTGCATGCTGAAAAATATCATAGAACCCCAACCGTTTTCCTTTTTCTCATGAATTACGCTGCATAAGCTCAATCCTTGACCATACTGCTGCCTAAAACCCTTAAACACCGCATTCTTAACTTTTGAATCCACTAGGACCGCTATTGAGAGTCACCCACTCTGATTGGTCTCGAATACAGAAACTCCAAGGCTCTTCTAGCACATGGACACCCTTTTCAATGAGGCACGTGACTGAGTCACTATCCATACAACTCGCCTATACCTTAAGCATAAATTTTGAATTTCCCAAAGCCTAACCCCGGTCTGAAAGGGCCAACCTTTGCATACATTCATCAAATCCCACACACAATCACCATTTTACTCCTTTCCCTTAGCTGTGATAACTTGCCATCACGCCGACAATCTGCAACCCTATGAGAAGACAATCCTGCAACCCAACTGCAGATGGTGGGACTCCCCCACTTAGCGACTGCTCGACTTTCGCTTCTTACACCTGGCCTCCTAGAAATGGAACCACCGCCTAGTCTCAATTCAATATCATACTCTGTAGCCCTTGAACCAACAGATCATCACGACTTCCAACTCTCTGAAGATCACCTTTCTCTAGCTTCCTTCATTATCAACATTTATCCGGTACTGAACCACCGCACCTCACGATCGCTGCCCACCGTATTCTTCAATACTTCTTCACAATACTCTGGCCCCATGCATCAGAAGAAACCATGGCACTGATGAACTTAACACATTCCATTCAATCAAGGACGACGATAACACATCACAGGTGAATATTCCACCTAACTTGAAAACACCAAGACTTACTACTTTATCAACCCCAACCGGACCATTCATAATCCAAATGCCTTTCCTCTGCCGGAATTAAAATAGCAAAATCTTGAAATCACGCTCTGAGAAGAATCCTTCAACTATTCATCACGACTCAACATATGGGCAAGCGTTCTACCATCATATTGACATCGCTTGATAACCAATCGTAAACATCATCACAACATGAGCATAACCTCAACGCTCTCAGAAACACAGCTACTGAGCTGAAACAACATATCATCCTTCCACAGGGCAACAACAATAGCCTAAATCAACTTCACAGGGAGAAACATCCAGCAACGCACCCATGGCACTATTTCAATTCCTCAAATTCCTGATTCATAGCAAGAGTTTCGCAACGCGTAAGATTGAGTAGGAATAAACATATGCATAAGCCTCAAAGGAATCAAATCGCACGATGAGGAATCAAGAAGGAAAGTACTCCTAACAGCCCTGTAGCCTCTCGAAGATAAGTACAGACGTCTTCGTACCGATCAACAAGAGTCTACCAGACTTACTCATGACTCGTGAGACCTACGGGAACCTAGTGCTTTGATACCATGTTTTCACGACCCAAAATCTACAAAGGTTGTGATGGCACCGGACACCACCGTCACGCAAGCCAATCATTGAATAGTCGAAATAAATTCCTGTTTTAACATTTTTGAAAAATCATTTCCTTTCACTTTATTACATATTAACTAAATAAAATATGTTAAGTAAAACAATGTTTTGAATATTCCATGTTAGCAAATATATCCCAACACATCCCAGAACCCGGTGTCACAAGTACACGAGCAATTTTCTAAGAATTTATACAATCAACACAAAGCTTGTACGAAATACAAATCGGACAAGGAATTTGAAATGAAAATAAATACAGTATGAGAAAGACTTTGTCAGCTGCGGATCGCCTCCGGATGGTGCAGCTCGCCTAAGTCTCCAAACCAGCCATGTCACTATGAAAGTACCTGTGCAATAAAAATGCACAACAAGTGTAGCATGAGTACAAAAACAACGTGTACTCAGTAAGTCGCCCGCCTAACCTCAGAGAGGTAGTGACGAGAGGTCGAATTAGACACTTACTAAGGCCCAACAACTTAATTTAACACCATATGATGAAGATGGTAGGCATGTAAAGGTAGTAAGGCAGCAAATATATAAGGCACTGAAGTCCAAGTAAATACTGGAAGTAAATAAACAGTTACTGCTTTCTCATTTTCCCCCAAATGTCTTAATTAAATAATTACTTCTTTATTTTCCCCCAAATATCTTATCACTCCAAAAACCCATGAAAAACATTTAACAATTTGGCATGCGCATACGGGATAAGGACAACCGGCCTGAGCCATCATAATAATCATCTCTGTGCACTGCCGAGGATCGAACGGCCAGTACCATAAGTGCACCTTTTAAATAAAATAATCATGTGTATGCACTGCCGAGGGTCGAACGGCCCGAACCATAAGTGCATCTTTCAATAAAATAATCATATGTGTGCACTTCCGAGGATCGAATGGCCCGTACCATAAGTGCATCTTTCAATCCGCCGTGGCGTATGGGCTGTTCCCATGAGAGTGGTGGAAATAACACTCCACTCGCGGAATGTAAATTTTGAAGCGGTCACATGCAGACATGCACAATCAACAATCCACCCCGAATACATCAGAAAAATAAATACTCAAGTAGATGAAAGATTACTCTTTTAAAAACCACAAAATAGTATTTAAATCCTTCTCGAAATTCATTTGCCATGTTTTTATATTGTTTAGTAATATAACCTTATCCGGAAATACAATTGCCCGCGAAGAGAATCAATTCTCTTTTTAGATGATTAAGAAAATAAACTCTAATCTTCCTTAGTCATTCAATTAAAATTCCGATTATGTTAGCAGTCAAATGTTACAGACAAGATCACAGGTACAACCGGTAAGGCATTCTAGTGGGTCCTAGGCTACCCGGACGTGGCATAACTGTAGCTATGCATGGACTCCCGTCACCTCGTGCGTACTTAGCCCCCAAAAATAATAACACATGCTCAATTAGTTCACCTAGAGGGGGGGGGGCAATTTCCCCTCACAAAGTTAGAAAGGAGACTTACCTCACTCCGAAATTCCATAACCGAACTCCAAGCCCTTCCGATGACTCAAATCGTTGCACAATGCTCCGAAACTATCCAAACAACGATAAACCAATGAAAATATACTCTAATAATTTCAACAATTAAAAATTATATAAATTCCCAACTCCGCTCAGTAAATGACCAAAATGCCCTCGGGCCCACGCGCCCGAAAATTCGAAATTTCTCGAAGATAAATTCTACCCATGGCTTTACTAGTTCAAATATACAGTTTACACTAAATTCCATGCTCAAGTTTGTGGCTAAAAATCCAAATTACCATTTTCTAGGTTTCTTTAAGATTTCCCAATTTCCTACCAATTTTCATGTCTAATTCCATGCATATACATGTATTTAACTTTAAAAACATGAAGAAATTACTTACCTAGTGATTCTTGATGGAAAACCCCTCTTGAAGCTCCTCAAAATCTCCCACATCCATGAAACAAATGAAGGAAATGGCCAATATTTCGCATATAAATTAATCTGCACAGGCCCCAATTTACTATTTGCGTTCGCATACCCATGAACGCGTTCGCATAGCCTCCTCGAGCCAACACTCCGTGTTCGCGGTCACCACCCCGCGTTTGCATAGGCCAAAGGGCCCCCAGCTCCCCCTTCCCTTACGCGTTCGCACACTTTACCCCGCGTTCGCGTATAGATCACACCCCAAGCCGCCGTGTTCGCACTCCCTTCTCCACGAACGCACAAACCAATCCAGCAGCCCTTAAATTTCCTTCTATGCGATCGTACACAAGGGACCGCGATAGCATAGCACACCAGATACACCAGAAGACAGCAACAGCAAAGCAGAGAAAAAGGTCCGAAATTGCTCTGAACACACCCGAGGCCCCCGGGACCCCGTCCAAATCACACGACTCGGTCCCATAACATCCCACGGACTAGATCGAGGCCTCAAATCACATCAAAAAATGCCAAAATCATGAATCTCACTCAAACTCAAACTTTATGAACGTTGAAATTTCATACCTCCACATTCGATGCCGAAACCTATCAAATCATGTCCGATTGACCTCAAGTTTTGCACGCACGCCATATTTGACATTACGGACCTGCTCCAACTTCCGGAATCGCATTTCGAACTCGATATCAAAATTTTCACTTCCTGTTAGATTTCTCAAAAATCTTCAAATTTCTATCTTTAGCCAAATTACTTCAAAATAACCTACGAACCTCCGGTTCTCGCTTCTGATCGCACTCCCAACTCCGGATCACCATACGAAGCTATTCCCAGGCTCGGAATCCCAAACGGACATCAATAAGTCTGAAATGCCTTATCGCCCAAATTTATGAAATTCTTCTAAAATGCTATCTTCCATAACATACGCCGAAACACTCCCGGGTTATCCAAAACCCGATCCGTACATACGCCCAAGTCCGAAATCATCATACGAACCTGCAAGAACCTTCAAATCCTGATTCTGAGGTCGTTTGCTCAAAATTCCAATCTTGGTCCATTTCTCCAACTTAAGGCTTCTGAAATGAGAATTTTCTTTCCAAATCAACTCTAAACTTCCCGAAATTAAATTTAGACTATACCTACAAGTCATAATACCTGAAATGGAGTTGCTCACAACTTCAAACTGCTGAACGACGCGCTAGAGCTCAAAACGACCGGGCGGGTCGTTACCAAGGAATAGTTTGAGAAAGTTTTATGCTTTGAACTTTCAAATTTTGTATATCTCTCATCATTTATACAAATAACTTTTTGTACAATATTTACAAATCTTTCATAACTGCTTTCTTTGTAACAAGTTTCAAAATTCCAGGTCTATTTTCCCGTGACTAATTATTGCCCTTAACCTAAAAACTCGTAGGAAGTTTGAGTATATATTGTGTCCAACTTGTATCTTTCTTGAGAGTTTACACCTTATCAAGGTTACTTCAAAGGTTTTTGATTCGGGCTTTATTTGTGGCTCTTAGGCTGATTCAAGCTTGAGTTCTGACTTTTAGTCTTCTTGAGTTCTAACTTTATATGTATGTATAGTTCCACTCAGTGTTAGAGCTTTGAGGTATGAAATCTCGAGCGCTGGATTTTCCTTCTTTTTGGTCCATTCCCTGAAAAGGAAAATACACACGAGACTCGGAGGTATACATTTAGATGTTGACTACTTAACCCTTTTTTCCATCAGAAAGGTTGTAACCTAGACCGGGAATAATTTTGTATTCCGCGCGTCTTTCAGGTCTAATATCATCATTTGGTACGGGCTAGATTTTTTCCTATCATCTAAAATTGTTAGTATAATTTATAAGAACAAATAAAATCACATTTGAGTGATACCTGACCATGGATATTTCTTTTGACTAGAAGTAATACTTCTTTAAAAAAAAAATTCCAATTTGATGGAAGTACCTTGACTTCCATGGTTTCCAACTCATATGATCCCTTTCTAGCGATGCTTCAAATCCTATAAGGACCTTCCCAATTTGGACTCAACTTTCCTGCACTAGCTGCTTTTGTTGATTGAAAAACCTTTTTGAGGACGAAGTCCCCAATCTTGAAGTATCTAAGATGATCTTTGTTGTTGTAGTATAGCTCAATAATTTGCTTTTGAGCTGCCATTCTCATTAGAGACACTTTTCTCTTTTCTTCGAGTAAATCTAAATTCATTCTCATCTCTTCATCATTTAATTCCTCGGTTGATTGTGTAAATCTCGTACTTTGCTCACTTATTTCAACTAGAATTAAGGCTTCAACACCATAACCAAGTGAAAATGGAGTCTCTCATGTGCCTGTCTTCGTTGTCGTTCGATAAGCCCATAAAACTCCTGGTAACACCTCGGACCACTTGCCTTTTGATTCTTCTAATCTCTTCTTCAAATTATTAATAATAACTTTGTTTGTTGATTCAACTTGTCCATTGTCCATTGTCCACAGGGTGGTAAGGTGAGGAAGTTATCCGTTTAATCTGCCAACTCTGAAAAAATTCTGTGACTTTCGTGCTATGAATTATGGGCCATTATCACATACGATTTCTCTTGGCACTCCGAACCGGCATATAATGCTTCACCAAATAATGTCCATAACTTCTTTCTCTCGCACCTGTTTGAAGGCTCCTGCCTCTACCCATTTGGAAAAATAATTTGTTAATACTAATAAAAATTGTACCTTTCCTTTAGCTTGTGGCAATGGACCCACGATATCCATCCCCCACTTCATCAATGGCCATGGGGAAAGAATCGTATGTAATAGCTTCGCTTGGTGATGCATGTTATTGCCATATCGTTGGCATTTATCACACTTTACCACAAAACTTTCTGCATCTTCTTCCATTTTTGGCCAGTAGTATCTTGTTCTTATTAGAACTTCACCAAGGATCTTCCTCCTTCATGATTTCTACAATGTCCCTCGTGTACCTCTTTCATCACATATTCTGCTTGAGAAGGTCCAAGGCATCTTGATAAAGGTCCTCTGAACAACTATCGGTATAAGTTTCCAAGAATTAAGTAGTAACGGGCAGCTTTTCATCGAAGTAACTGAGGCTCTTTCTTGTCTTCAGGTAGGGTTCCATACTGTACAAATTAACAAACTCGTTTCTCCAGTCTCAAGTAATTTAGTGAAAGTTACCTCATTTTTATCTTTGTCGAGTGGTGAATGAAACAAATGTATTATGATAGCATTTTCTGCATTTATTATTTTCTCAATTGATGCGATATTAGCTAGTGCATATGCTCATGCATTCTCCTCTCTAGATATTTTCACAATTTTCCATTATTGAAACTGTCTTATCAATTCTCATGCCTTTTCGAAGTATTGCTACATTCGTGCCTCTCTAGCTATGTATGTCCCTTGCATCTGGTTAACTACCAGCTGCGAATCACTTTTGATTATGATCTGATCTATAGCGAGTTCTCGTGCCAGTTCTAGACCTGCAATCACAACCTCGTACTCTGCTTCATTGTTAATAATGGGATAACATTTTATTGCTTGTCTTATGATTTCTCCCAATGTTGGGATTAATACAATACCTAAACCCACTCCTTTAACATTCGAGGAGCCATCAGTAAATAGAATCTAAGTACCCGAATTAGATTCGGTGAATATATGTAGTTCCTTTTCTACTTCAGGAACTTATTTTTGTCAAATCTACCACAAAATCTGCTAAAATTTATTATTTTATCGCATTTCTAGGTTGGTACATGATATCATATTCACTGATTTCTATAGCCCATTTATCTAATCTTCTTGACGGTTCTTTGTTATACAATATATTCCTTAGGGGGTAAGCAGTTACTACAGAGATAGGATGTCATTAAAAATAAGGTCTCCACTTTCTAGATGCCATAACTAATGCTACAACAAGTTTTTCTAAGTGAAGATATCGAGCCTCAACATCCAACAAAGATTTGCTAACATAATAAATTGGCGATTGTTTACCTTTATCTTCACGTACTCATACCGCACTTACCGCCATTTCTAACACACCGAGATAGACGAGTAGCCTTTCTTCATCCTTTGGTTTAGCCAGTACGGGTGGATTTGACAAATATGCTTTTAGATTTTTGAGAGCTTGTTGACATTCATCAGTCCACTCAAATTGGTATTGCTTTTTCAATACTGAAAATAATTTAAAACTTTTCTCTGAAGATTTGGAAATAAATCTTCCCAAAGCTGCTATCCTTCCTGTCAACCTATGTACCTCTTTATTGATCGTGAGTTTGTCTGGTATCTCCTCAATGGCTTTGATTTGCACAGGGTTCACTTCAATACCTCTATTACAAACAAAAAAACCTAAAAACTTACCTGAAGCCACGCCAAAGACACATTTTTCTGGATTTAATTTCATATTATATTTGTGGAGAATTTTGAAGGTTCTTGAAAGGTGTTGAAAGTGATCTCCTGCTCATGCAGATTTGACTAACATATCATCAATATAGACTTCCATAGTCTTTCCCAGGTTTTTTCGAAACATCTTGGTCACCAATATTTGATACGTGGCCCCGGCGTTTTTCAAACCAAAGGGCATAACTTTGTAACAATAAGTCCCCTTGTCTCATCCTGAATTACCTGATTTTTTAAGGAGCCTTGCTTCCTTTTCTTTTGCTTGACAGGTAAGTACGATGGATCTTCATTCAGTTTGTGGGTCATTACCTCTGGAGGTATACCTGTCATATATGAATGCAAGCAAGCAAAGCAATCTGTGTTAGCTTTTAAAAACTTGACTAACTTACCTCTCATTTCTGGGCTCAGCTTCACTCCAATATAAACTTTTCGGTCTGGCCATTGCTCAAATAGTGTAACAGCTTCGAGTTCTTCAATCGTTGTTTTGATGTTTTCATTATGCTTTGTTTCTTGAATGACATCGGGTCTCGAATCTACATCAGTTTGCCTTAAGCCACTTTCAGTTGAGATTTGATTTATCATATCCTCCACCAGATTCTCGTTTGTATCTTCGTTCTCCGTTGTGAATCCATCACTGAATTGATATTTTTAGAAGCCTGTTGATCTCTGCGGATTTGTCGAATTCCCATTGTGATGGAAATTTAATGACTTGATGTAATGTAGACGGTACAACATCATATCGTGAATCCAAGGCCTCCCAAGAATCACATTATAAGCCATGTCCGTGTCTATCACTTGGAATTTCTATCCTTGATTACTCCTTCTGAAAATGTGGTAAGCAATATTCCCCCTTTTATAATAACGGTTGAATTATCGAATCCTGACAAGGATCGTGCTTTTGGTACCATCTTATCGCCAGCTTGCATTTCATTCACCACTCTTAGAAGAATAATATTCACGGAGCTACCTGGATCAATCAACACTCGTTTTACATTAGTATCATGTACAAGTAAAGATATTACTAGCGCATCATTATGAGGAATTATCAAGCCATCCGCATTTTCATCATCAAACGTTATGTTGTCTTCATCCCAAACCTGGAAAACTCTCTTTCCATGAGTAACCGTGAACTTCGACATCTTTTTTGCAGCAGTATATGTCACACCGTTAACTTCTTCTCCCCCGCTTATCACATTGATTGTTCTTTTCGGAGATGGAGGTTTTGGAGGTTCTTTTCTATTCTTCATATATGATTGCTTGCCTTTTTCACTGAAAAATTTAGTTAAATAACCCTTCTTTAAGAAACGCTCTACTTCACCTTGGAATAATCTACAAATCTGTTGTTTTGTGGCCATGGTCATTATGGAACTCGCTCCAGAAATATTGATTTCTTCTGCTTGGGTTTGACCTCATTTCTTTTGGCCACCACACCTTATCTCCCATACTTCTTAGAACAGCTACCAACTCGGAAGTGCTAATATTGAAACTTTAATCACCAATCCTTGCTTTCGTGTTAGTGTCGTTGTCTCACGCATCATGTTCTTTTCTGAACTTGGATGATGATCCCGCATCTCTATGCCTTGATCTAGGGTCAGACCGTACATTTTTTGATTTAGACCGTGAATCTATCCTTGCAGGTTCCATGTAAGGTTCGTACCTATTTTTATCGGACCTTTTTTTAGATTCTGGTCGTCTCGAACTTGTTCTTTCATCAACCCTTGATTGTGTAACCATGTCTTCTTCTATCCGCAACTTTGTGTTGTACCTGTTGTACACATCATTTCATGTTGTAGCAGGAAATTCTCATAAGCTTTTCTTAAGTCTTCTCGTGGCTTCTGAGCTTTTTCATTTAGATTACTCGTGAACGCCATGGCTGCCCAATTGTCAGGTACTCGTGGAAGCATCATTCTTTTATGTTGAAATCTATACACAAATTTCTAGAGTAACTCGGTATCCCCTTGTTTTACCTTGAAAATGTCTTCCATCCTTTTCTCAACCTTCTGGGCCCCTGAATGTGCTTTTATGAATGAATCTGCAAGCTCAGCAAAGGAATCAATAGAGTTTTCAGGTAAAAGAGAATATCATGTTAATGCCCCTTCGTGAGTGTTTCTTAGAATTATTTGACCAAAGCCGACTCAATCTCTTACTTGGTTAAATCATTGCCTTTTACGACCATTGTGAATGCAGTTACATGATCTCGTGGATCAGTTGTTCCATCATATTTTGGGATGTCGGGCATTTTGAACTTCTTAGGAATTGGTAGAGGGGTCGCGCTTGGGTTCCAAGGTTGCTATGAGTATATATCAATATCCACTTCTTTAATCACAGGTTGAACGCCCGGTATTTGCTCTATACGATCGTTTTTCTCTTTCATCTGTTTTTGCAAAGTTAGTACTAGATTTTTTAAATCATAGTTATTTGGTGTACCTTGTCTTCATTTGGTGTACCTTGTCTAGCTTTGTAAGGACAAGGGATTGGTGGAGATCGCCAGTCTTCATTTCGTGTACCTGACTCCCGGTAACGGAACCAATTTGTGTAACCAAAAAATAGGTTTCTTAGTGAAAGCCTAATTTTAGAAGAAATTAGGTTACTAATAATCAAATAATTTTTTACTCTCTCAATAATTCGCTTGAAAGGAAATAAAAATGATAATAAAAGTTAATTGAAAAGAGAGAATAATATACTTTACTGAATAAGCAAGAGAAAGTAAAATATCTTTTTATAATCTTCGGAACTTGTCCTTACAAATGAGATCCTGCACCCTTATATAGGAATTTCCAAATATAACGTTTCTTCCTATTTATGGAAAATTCATTATGAGCATTAATGGTATCAATTGTCCGTTATGATTGGTAATCGTAACTGACTATAAGAGTTATGTAACGATTTTGATTCTCTTTCCTCATTAATTGTGGGTTCATGGATCTTCCTTCTTTCCAGTCTTGATTCATTCTGTACGTGCCTCTTCGATAGTTGCTTAGGCCCGAATATTGATTCTTATTATCTCGTGGGTGTTTGCCCCGCGTCTTCCATACTTCATATACTTCATTAATGAAACATGTCAGTTCTCATTTCACTATTGTTCCATGTATCATGCTCAGTCAGCTAAATATGATTTCACGTGTAATATTTATTTACCACCAATACAAGTACGATATTTGGACTTACAATCATATATTACTTATACGGCGATGTAGACTTGCATGTGCATTTGAGAGCAGCAATATTCACATTAAATAAAACTCTATTTATAACAGTTTTATGTTTGTTTGAAATATTTGATAGGCGGTAGTAGTCAATTCGAAATTATTTATACTACAAGATTGGTATTATTCTTATACCAAATTAACAACTCATGTTATAACTTCAATATAACTTGTACACAGATCAATTATGTTATATATTGGGAGAGAGTTCAAAGTAAGGGTGCGCATGTAACTAGTGAGGGTGTAGGTGTGCTCCAGTTTAGAAACCAATGAAATTCAATTTGTGACTCTACTTATGCTATCCCATGAGGGGACCAATTCCTACGGTGTTCATAATAATTAAATAAGTTACTCATAATTTCCATTATTCAAAACCCTTAAATTCTTTTTAGCAAAGAGAAATGAAGCTATCCCCTACGGCCTACGCCTATATAAGGAGTATTCCCTCCCTCTTTACATATATTAATTCTACTACCTCCTCATTCATTTTCAGAAGCCTCTATCATCTTATTTATTCAATTTAAACCTCAAACCTTGATTCTAAGAATTCGTGCCTCACTTCTCTCTCATTGTGTCCTTCGAGTACACGAATTTCATAACCTTCCTCCTTATACATATACCTTCGAAACAGTACGCGAACACTAGTCTCTAGCTGCTTGAAAATCACTCTTTTGGTGTTTCTGTGACAGTTCTCATTGATTCAAGTAATTTCTAACAATCCATTTTCTCGTGAACACAACTGATCGGGTTTTAGAAAGTGAAAAATAATGGATCATGAAGTGTTTGACAACGTGAAATATGAGAAAGCCAGAGCAATGGTACTGTTCAAATGATGAAGTTGTTGCAATTTGTTGAAGTGCTCTTGCCCTTCATGTTTATTTCCTGGTCCTGGACATGTCTCCCGGCCGCCGTTAAATTCTCTGGCGACTTATTGATCGAACTCTCAGTTTATATATTCAATCCTCATGTCGTTTTTCTCATTGGCAACGCAATTATAGTCTCTCTCTTATTGCTCTGCCATCAAACAGAAGCAGATAACCACAGCGATGATGTCTACTCCCCTGAAGTTCAACTACAGATCCTCACTACCTATGACGGCGATGAGGCAGCTTCATCACCTTCTTCGCCGCCGGGGATTGCGGAGCCTAATTTCGCCGGAGATGAAAGTAAGCAGATTCTTAAGGTGCAAAGCGACGCTGCAGAGACGACAATAGATGTAACAGCGAAGAATATACAGATACTTCAAAGGACTAAATCGGAGAATTTCAAGCAAGAGATGCCAGTGAATCCTTCAAAAAAGCTCCGGCGTTCCCAGACAGACATGGCGGCGGTAGACACACTTAGCAACGAAGAATTTAAGCTTACTATTGAAGCGTTCATAAAGAAGAATCAAATCTTTTTTGAGAAACAAAGACTATCTGAAACAGATCAGGAAAAATTGATCACATAAGTTTGTGGTATGTGGACAAGGATTTACATATTGAGCGATTGTAAGATATTCAATTCAAATCCGTTATTTTACGAGTTCGATTTTGAGGGAGTTAATACCATAAAATTTCCCTATACTTATCATTTTTTTATCAGTTTCCTGTTTAAACTATTCGGTATCCCCAAAATTCCCCTAAATTATATAATCTTTTATACTAAAACTCCCTCGTTGCTGACCTAGCATAACGTGTGTAAGCACTCACTTGGAAGCGCATAGCAGCTGAAAAAAGCCATCAAAATGGCTTATATGACAGAAAATAATGGCTAATTAGCCTAACCCTCTTTCACATGTGTTTTTTAATAAATATTCTCCTTATTTCAGTTATATCCACCTTTCTTCCTCATTTTTGCACTATTCTTCCTTATTTTTTCACCTTTCTTCTTTATTTTTCACTTTCTTCTTCTTCTTCATTTTTTAACCTTTTTCTTCAGTTCTCCATATGGGTTTCCTCTGGGAAAATTTCTCCCTCTCTTGTTTCCTCTGAAATGATATATTCTTTTTCTTGTTTTAGTCTTCTTTCATGTCTTACATGTATTGTTGAAAGAATACCAATTCAAATCTTCTTATTAAACTCAACACCTTGTAGAGAATAAAGTTGAATATTTTGAACCTTCTTTCTATAATCTGGAATTAGAGAATGTAATTGTTGGCCAATTGATTTTTTTATTTGCGAAATTTTATTTTGTGTAATCTTTTTTATGTAATATAATATGATTTTTACTATGGTACAAAGTGAATATAAATAAGCACTTATTCAATTAGAGTTTAGCATAAAGCACAATCACAATTAAATTTAAAATTAACACAATGCATTAAATATTATTTTGGCCAAAACTACTAAAATTAATTAATCATTAGAGAGTAATACACCATGAGCAAACTATATAAAAAAATGTACAAACCATAAGTTAATATGGTTGGACAGACGTGCCTTTAAAAGTCCAACATGGGGTTTTAATATACATAGGAATGTAGTTCATGGGGATTTTGGGGACACCAGATAGTTTAAGTAGATAACTGACAAAAATGATAGTTTAGGCGGGTTTTAGGCTGAGTTAAATAGCCATGTGTAGTGCTACGTGGCACGTTTTTTAAATAATTAGGAGCGTGTACTGCACGCACCTCTAAGAATGCAATGATGGGTTTTTAATATGAATGACAATATATTTCATGGGGTTTTTGGGGACACCGAATAGTTTAAGTAGGAAACTAACAAAAACATGATAGTTTAGGGGGATTTTAAGGTATTAACTCATTTTTAAAACATATTGATAAATTGAGTTTTCCACAAGCTAATTATGTTTGAATAATTACAATAAATTGCAGATGAAGGAGCAGTAATTACAAACACTAGAAAGAAAGATATTCAGTTTAATTGTAGATAGCATGTAACTGTACAAGGATTATTTTTGCGGTTTTGCCTATTCCCTGTTTTATTCTTCTTCTTTTTCTTTTCTCTTTTTTTGGGTTTAAAAGATTACTAATTATAAATTAAACAATGTTTACAGGGAGGAGGTGCCCATTGGCATCCTTACAAAAGGAGTTATGTGGAAGTAAACCTATGCTATTATTGCTAGACGCTTGATTAGTAGTATCATTTAACAAAGTTACATAAAAAAATACAAAGGTTACTGCTACTGCTTAGATTACTGGATGAGGGCCTTTCAGACGCCTGGCAAAAAGAGTGCATGTGGGATTGCACTTCCAAAAAGTTGCACGTCCCTTGCATGGGGATGTTGAGTTGTTGATCCTGGTGGAGCTTCTGGAAGAGAAAAGGTTGAGGGTGACTCAAAAAAGTGATGTTGCTCCCTAGTAGTGCCATACTAAAGCGTGTTAGGCCATCTGCTATCGCGTTATGCTCCCTGTAAACATGGTTGATTGTTGGACTATTCATCTGCCGAATCAGGAATCTGCAGTCATTTAATAAAGAGGAGTGAGGTTTTGTATGCATGTTTAATAAATGTATTACATGTAGAGCATCTATCTGAATATGTAATGGCGTTAGGTGATGTTGTAATGCTATTTGTAGGCCACGAAACAGTTCCATGAGTTATATTTCTACTAATGTAGTGGATGGATAGTGGCCCGCATAACACATTACTCATTCTCCCTTGTGGTTTCTAATTACTCCTTCAAAGCCTGCTATTAGGTTTTGTAAATTAATAGCTCCATCAGTGTTCAAGTAAAAAGTTCCTCGTGTAGGGGGAGTTGCTTTTGTGTATCTATTCTTGTGGTTCAGTTTGTTCCCTTGTGCTTTCAAAGCAGTTTTTATTGCGTACATTCCAGAGATGCCATAAAATAAACGGTATTAAATGGGGCAAGAGAATTCCTTTGTGGTAGGAGCAGCCTTGGTGACGAAGGAGCTGTTTAAGCCAAATGTGGTTGCTAGTGCCATGAAGGGGTAGGGGGTGAATAATGTGTGTTAACCTAAGGTCAGCCCAAATGGTTTGTGCATGCACACGGTAGAAGAGTATATGAGGGATTGTTTCTTGCCCTAGGTTGCATATTGTGCACATGTTTGAAGTGGTAATGCCCCGTGAATAAAGGTAGACTCTTGTGAATATCCTATTATGGCTTATTAGCTATAAGAAGTATTTGATTTTTGGAAGAGTTTTTAGTTTCCAGAGCCAGCCTTGATTGGGGACTGGATGGGGTGGTTTAGTAATTGCAGCATAGCAACAACTAACAGAGAATTCGTTCGTTGGTGTTAAACCCTAGATTATATGGTTTGGGGTTATACCATACATGGGACTATGGGAATTATTAATAAAATTCTGAATTGAAGAAGGTAGTTGGATTGAGAGTGTAGTAGTTGAGTTGCTATTGAATTGCAACGCCTGGCTACTGTTAATTGGAGCTCATTTTTTTGTAGAGGACCCTCAACAATACTGCGTACAGTGAGGTTTGGTGAAAGCCAATTGTCTTGCCAAAAATTGACATGAGTACCTTTTGTTACTTGCCATTGAAGGCCATTTTGGCATGTTTCCCACCCATGCATTATATGCCTCCATAAAGTAGAGGTATGTTTTGTGGGTGAACGATTATTGGTTATGTACTTATTGACTAATAAGGAGGCCCAAGGGGTGTTAGTATTATGAAAAAGCCTCCATGTTGTTCTAGCTAATAGTGCATCATTTTTAGGACGAAGTCGTTGGATCCTCAGTCCTCCTTGGTCCTTGGTTTTAGTAATAGTTTGCCAATTTATTAGATGAAGCCCCCGTTTTTGGGAAGTTGTCCCCCATAAAAATATTTTTTGATAAGTTTCTAATCGCTTGATTATATAGGTAGGGAGAGACAATATTTGCATTATGTGATTGGGATAGTATTTCAGGTTGATTTTATTAGTGTAGCCCGGCCGGCTAGCGTTAGGTGATTGGTTTTCCAACCCGCTAATTTAGTTTAAAGTTGTCAATTAGGAATTGGTAATCGCGTTTAGTAGGTTAACCAGTGAAAAGAGGAAACCCTCAATATTTGCCAAAGATATTACCTTCCTACATGTTAAAGGAGGATAAAATGTAATCTTTTTTAGGCTTTCTACAGTGTTTCGGGAAGAAGATTTTAGATTTGTCAAAATTGATTTTTTGCCCGGATTGGGCTGTGAAATTATTCAACAGGTCAATAATTGTATGGACACTATTAGTTGTAACTTTTGAAGCCAGAATAATGTCGTCGGCAAAGAATATGTGTGAAATTTGTGGTCTCTTTGCGTTTAATGATAAAGGCTTCTAATGATTATAATCAACTGTGTTATTGATTTGTCTAGATAGCATTTCCATACAGATAATAAAAATATACGGAGATAAGGGGTCGCCTTGCCGGATGCCAGTAGTTGGTGAAAATAATTTTGTAGGTGAGCCATTAAAGAGGATAGAAGTAGTGGTAGTGGTGATACATGACATGATAATTTTTATTAAATTAGGTGGGAAATTGAAAAAAACTAGTAATTTTTTAATAAAGCTCCATTCTAACTTATCAAAGGCTTTTTCAAGTTCAAGTTTAAGGAGCATGCTAGGGCATTTTGTTTTGGAAGTTTTAAAAGAGTATAGTAGTTCTTGAACGATGATAGCATTGTCTGCTGCTATACGCTCTTTTTGGAGAAGCGGATTGGGTTGGGTTAGGTTGATTATTTTTTGTAGGAAGGGCATGATTCTGTTGACTATGGTCATAGAAATAATTTTGTAAAGGGTGTTACATAAGCTAATTGGCCTGAAGTGAGAGATGGTTTTAGGTGTCTTTATTTTTGGAATCAGGCAAATATATGTTTTGTTTAATTCAATAGGAATATGGCCCTGGTCAAAAACTTGATTACAAGGCCCGAAGGGTGAAGCCATCCGGGCCTAGAGATTTGAGAGGTAGGAAAGATGTAGCTGCTTCAAATATTTCTTTCTCAGTTAGTGTGTTCGAAATTGAGTTTGCTTCCTCATGCGATAGAGCATTGTGAGGTGCAATAGTATAGTAATTTGTAGAGTTAGTATGTGAAGTTTTGTATAGATTGTGGTAATAATTAAGAACTAGGTCTTGCAGTTGTTTAATGTCAGAGATCCAATTACCTGCTAGATCTTTAATGCGATGATTTTGTTACGACACCTTCTTTTAATAGTTGATAAATGGAAAAAGCGTGTTTTGGCATCCCCTTGGTTTAGCCATTTACACGCGATTTTAGTTTCTAGAAATCCTCTTCTAGTATTAAGAGGTGATTGTATTGAGATAAGAGGTCCTGTTCTAGAGACTGCAGAAAGTTACTTGTTGGATAGTGGGGTGATTTTTGAATACCTTCTAGTCGTGCTTGTAAATTGTGTTTTTTGTGGAAAATGTTTCCAAAATATTATGTATTCCAATTTTTTACTAGCTCTGTAAAATCCTCTATAGACTTTAAAAGAGGGGGGGTCATTTTCCCACACTTGATTAATGAGTAAAGAGAATTCATGGTGTGAGAGCCATATTGTTTCAAGTCTAAATAGGTCTTTTTTTTGTGAAGTTTTGTGTTAAGAGTTAGCAAAAGAGGACAATGGTCGGAATGGATTCTAGATAAGTGATGTACGTGTGCTTCCGGATATAAATTCAACCAATCATAATTGGATACTGCTCTATCTAATCTTTCAAGAATTAGTGCCCCATTTTTTCTTTTATTTGTCCAAGTTTATTTGCTACCCTTAAAGCCTAAGTCTATTAAATTACAATAATTAAAATAGTGTAGTAATAGGTGAACTCTACTATTATTTAGTGAACATACCCCAAATTTTTCTTTAGAGTATAAAATTTTGTTAAAGTCTCCTCCGACTAGCTAAGGACCCTGATAAGTGTCCGCTATGTGCATGAGATTTTGCCATAAAATTTTTCTATATGACAAATTATTGCTAGCATAAATTGATGTGAATAAAAAAAGTTTGCCATGGGGACGTACCTATAACATGCAATGGACTTCCTGATTAGTAACTACAAGTTCAGTAACATGCATGACATTTTCATTCCAAAACACTCCAATTCCTCCTGATTGGCCTTCAGCTGGGGCTTGTGAAAAATAGGAGAAGTCAAAATCTGCTTTGATGTGTTGATGATCCCCCGTGTGGGTTTCTAAAAGTAATACTAATGGGGGCTGATAGTAATTAAGCATTGATCTAAAATTTCTACGAAAGTCAGGTGAATGTGCACCTCTACAGTTCCAAATTACAAAATTCATTGATTTATTGTGTGAGGGTAGCTGTGGAGGGGCAGTGTGCTGGTCTTCCGGCACTAGAGTCAATGGACTTACCTCCCATGGAAGTTGACGTAGTATTGGCGTGATCACTACAGCGAACTTTCTTGCCTCTAGATTGACGGGGGGCCTCAACTTGATTAGGCATTTGATTACCTCTGGTGGACAGTTGAGCACCATTTTTTTTGAATATTGCTCTTTGAGGACGGAGATGTGGCATGCTCCCAGCCATACTGGCTCTGTGCGTGTTTCCCTTATTTCCTCCATTAGTGCTTCCATTTCCTGCTGAGTTAGTAGCTCTTGATCACCTGGGCTTGGTGGTTGTGGACTCATTGAGGAGGATGGGGAGGGAGTGTGTGGTATGTGAATGTGTTCATTTATCCAAGGGATCGGTGATTGAGTTGGAGGACAGAAAGGTAGGGTTGCATAATGTAGGGGTGGGGAGGGAGGCTGGTATTAAGGATAAGGATCCCACCATGAGTTGGTGGTGTTCATGGGGGAGGTTGTCCAGTTGTACTGGACATATAATTGCACTGATGTTGTCATCCCCTCTGTGATTATTTGAGCGAGGTCTTGGGGATTTTGGAGACGTATTATGACCTCCTGGTTGTTGACTATCATGGATAACGTCAGGACATGGTTTCGAAGCCCCATTTCCAGCCATAATTGAGGAGGTTGGTAAGGATTTGGGTCCTGTGAGGTGTAGATCACATGGTATGTTGGTGGTGGACGTGTGTGTGTGTTGTTTGACATGGTTTGAGGGTGGAGAAAGTGGAGGTTGAGAGGTTGATATGGGAGGAGAGTTGGCCTGCGAGGTTGGGTCCTCAGAGGGAAGGGAGGATTTAGATGTCATTGCATGGCTTGTTGAGGTTGATATATTAGGAGTAATTGGATGGAGAAGCGGGATCGTTAAGGATTGAGAAGTGTTTATATGGTTTTGATCATTGGGTGAGGGAGGCGGTTGAGTGCTGTGAGGAGTTGAGTTGGCGTGTGGGCTGGGCTGGGCAAGTGGGCTGGAGTGGGGTGGGGGGTTTTGCCTGGGGCTGGATTGGGTAGTAGGATTCGTTGGGGTGATGGGCTGTGAAAGAGTGGGAGAATTATCATAATGGGTAATAGGGATGCCTTGTTGGTTAAGGATAGGTTTGATGATTTGCATGCAAGGTGTTGTGTGATTGGATGAGAGGGGAGGTGAAGGTGACGTGGCAGGAGGGGAAGGTTCCTTAGTGGCAAGGGGGTTACTGTTTGGCCTAGGTGTTAGTGAAGTAGTGTTATGATTAGTGTGGGAAGTGGGTTGTGGGTCGGGTAAATCTGTAGGGTTTTGTGGTGACCCGTGTGCCCTATTTACTCATGAGTTTTGGTCCATAGCTTTCCCACTTGGGCCCGTGGCCTGTTGGTTAGGCAGTATAGATGGGGGTGTGTCAACTATATCATTATAGAAATTTAATAATTCAAAATGATTTTTAATAGTTAAAATGTGATTAGGAGTAAGTGTTTTTGAAAGCTTGTTGCGTAGTGGTGTAGTAACTGCAGTAGGAAAGTTTGAGTGCGTACCTGTGTTGGAGTTGTCTTCCTGTTCTTTTTGAGAATGTGTAAAATCCATTTGAATAGCTTATGAGGTTGAGATATGGCCAGCTTGCTTGTTGAGCACTTGGTCTGTTGATCTCCTATGAGGTTTTGTTTGCCTCTTTGGAAACTCAACTGTCTTCCATTCCTCCTTAGGTGGCCTGTCCTTTGTAGTTGGTTGATTAGGAAGGGAATTATGGGTTGATGATGATGGTGTAGTGTAGAGACTGTTCTGGAGAGGGCATTGTGAGGAGATATGGCCTATTCGTCCGTAACAAACGCACAACATGTTTAGACCTTCATAGAGTATTTGTTGTCGGTGATGGCCAATAAATATATGAGATTTTAAGGGTATTTCAATGCAAAATCAAGCATAACGATCCCTTAATGTAGAGGATGTATATTTATCGATTTTGAGAAATTTGCCTATTTTATTACCTACTTGCTGAAGGATGCGTCTGTAGTAGAATTCTGTAGGTTATTTCGGTAAGCGTGACCATATGGATGTGTACATAAGCTTTGCCTTTGAAGCTAGGAACCTTGGTTCCCACCGCCTAATAGAGAGAAAATGTCCTAGTATAAACCATGGCCCTTCATGAAGAGCCTTGGTCGTGTTTTCTTGCCTTTGTAACTTAATAAGAAAGAACTCATTGCCCAGGTCAATAAGATTTATGGATTCACTGGGCTTCCACATATATTGTAGCTTCTGCTTTAGAGTGAGGTGATTCATTTTCTTCCCAAAAACTTAAATAACTATGGAGTGTTTCCATGGAGAGTAAAGTCTCTCTTTTTCTTCTGTAGATAGTGGGATGAAATTTTTAGTAATATTTGTTGGGATATCTTCTTCTTGTGTCATGTCTGTGTGGGTAGGGTTCATTTGGATTATAGGCAAAGTGGTGCCATTGTTTTGTAGAAGAGTTTGAATGAACGAATGAGCAGGCAGTTGTTGGACTTGTTCATCTATGTTCATATGTTTCGAATGAAAGTCGGGGGGGGGGGGGGGGGGGGGGGAGGCAAGGTTGGGATTGGACGATTTTCTGACATTTTGGAGCATAAATGTTCTAGAGAGAAGTGAGAGCTTCTCTCTCTTCCTAAATCTTTTCTTTTTCTCGATTCGGGAAGCAACGTTTATTCAGCAATAACATTTCTTTGCTCTTTTCCAGCCTTATTTGATTTGGATTTATTATTTTCTTCTATATTAATAGCTAGGATTTTTAGCTTATGATATCTAAATTTTAAATTAATAATTACAGAGTACCGTTATTTTATTACACACTCCATTCTAGTTTATGCAAAGGCATTGCTATTTGTCATATAATCACTGATCTTTTTAAATATTTTAAATTATTAAATATATTGACTTATATAATACTCTCTTCATTCCAATTTTTGTGCCACATTTTAACTTATACCCGCTTTGTAAAAAAATTGCATCCTTACCCGCTTTTGCGCATAACTTCAGCATGCGGGGCTGAAGTAGCAAAGACAATCATGAAACTTCAGCATTCTAGTAGACGGGCCTGAAGTAGCTTGCGAACTTCAGATCTATAGCTGAAGTTGTTGTCTTGTAACTGGGGAACTTCAGCATACGGGGATGAAGTTCTCCAGTTATAAAAACAAAAACTTCAGCATACGGAGCTGAAGTTTTGTCTTTGTAACTGAGGAACTTCAGCATACGGGGCTGAAGTTCCCCAATTACACTGGGGAACTTCAGCTCTAGAGCTGAAGTTTTGTCTTTATAACTGGGGAACTTCAGCATACGAGCTGAAGTTCCCCAGGTATAAAGATAAAAACTGTAGCATACTGGGCTGAAGTTCCCCAGTTTACAAAGACAAAACTTCAGCTCGGTGTCCCTTTCCCTCTTTGTAATTGTCTTTATAACTTGGGAACTTCAGCTCTAAAGTTGAAGTTTGTGACTGGAAAACATCAGCTCTAGAGCTGAAGTTCTGTCTTTGTAACTGGGGAACTTCAGCCCCGTATGCTGAGTTTTGTCTTTATAATTGGGGAACTTCAGCTTAACTGGTGAACTTCAGCTCAACGAGGGAAAGGGAACTGAAGTTATTCAAAAAGTGGGTACAAGTTAAAATATTTTTAAAAAGCGGGTATAGATTAAATGGGGGCGACCAAATAGGGTACCCCGCGTAATTTTTACATTTTTCTGTGCTACATGTAACATTATTTGGTAGGCTTTACTGAAATATTGACCGACTTTAAGATATATTGATTGAACAGGGAAGAGAGAAAGAAAAAATTTGCTCAAAATTTTCATAAAATACCCTTTTTTAAATTATTTTTTGAAGGGTTCTAATGTGTAAAATTATAATTTTCAAAATGATTTTTTTATTTATTTAGACGAACTACGCGGGTCCGATTCTCACCGGATGTGTGATATGTAGGCAACCTTCATCGGGTCCGGCCCCCAATTTTCAAAAATTTAAAACTATTTTCGTTGTTCTCAGAAGTTTTCTTTCGAAAATTAAAAACAAATCAAAATTCAAAAATATTTTCTTTTTTCTCTAGAAGTCTTTTCTTTCATAAATTCAAAATAAAAGTTCAAAATCCAAAAATATGTTCTTTCTTCTTTAGAAGTCTTTATTTCGAAAAATCGCGAAAACAAATTATATTCAGAATCCAAAAATATTTTCTTTCTTCTTTAGAGGTCTTTCTTTCAAAAATTCAAAAAAAAAAGAAGTAGAAATCCAAAAATTATTTTCCTAGTTAGGAGCTTTCATCGGTCTAAATTGTATAAGAGTAATAGTTAGTTTATTTACTTTATTCTTGATCCCCTGAACTACGTAATGGTCTGATTCATGCGGCACCACGATATGTAGGCAATTCCCATCAGATGCGATCATAGCCATAATTAAAAAAAATTGAGAGAATTTTTTTAAAAAAAAAAATAGGAAAGAAAAATAAAAGAGCGTTAAATTCAATAGGAATTAAACCAATAAGCCGGGATGAAGCATGAAGCTTTCCAAACTCATTTTAGAAATGAAAATGGCATTAGGGGCATAACATACAATGTATGATTAATATCTACAAAATGTCTAACTCTAACATGTTTGTTGTTTGTCATTTTTAAAAGATAAAATTAAACAGAGGTGGTTGGTTTGTGGTTTAAACTGGCGACTCACTCTTACAACACGACATCAAAAGGAAAAAGTAGAATAGCAAACAACAGTGAGAATGAGTCAGATAATGATGATGTCCATGGACAATTGGCCGAACAAGGTTCGGGACTGGTTGAAGATGTAAGAGTGTTGAAGCAACAATTGACAGAGATGTACCAAGCTTGGGTGAATGGACAGGCACCGCCCCTACTACCCGTAGGGCCTTCAGATAATCTTCATAATGTGTCAGTTTCAAATCAAGTGCCCATCTCCATAACAAGTAACCCATTTTACCAACCTGGATTCAGTCTGAGCATTAACCTTCCAACTATCCCCAGTACCTCCATTCCATGTCCTCCAACCGAAACCCTCAGAAATGACCCACCTAGTGTACCTATTGTCCATACTTTCACTATCCCTCAACCGGCTCTTTCTCAAAAGTCCGACAATGATCCACAACTGAATGCTCATGATGCCCAACATTATTATCTAGAACTGACTTTCAAGGTTCAAAATTCATACAAGCATACTCCTCATAACATGTTCCCAGTTGATATCGAAAATCCCGATAAGAATATGGAACAAGAGAAAATGACTAGAAAAATAAAGAGCTTGGACCAAACCATGAGAAACATACAAGGTTTGGGAGGCCATAAGAGTGTTTCGTTTAACGATCTATGCATGTTCCCCCATTTTAATTTTCCACCCGGCTTCATGACCCCCAAGTTTGACAAGTATGACGAGCATGGTGATCCCGTTGCCCATTTAAAGAGGTATTGTAACCAATTACGGGGAGCAGGAGGCAAAAAAGAATTACTCATGGCTTATTTTGGGGAAATTTGATAGGAATTTCTTCCGAGTGGTTCATAGATCAAGACATCTCTCACTGGCACGTGTGGAACGACATGGCTTAAGCTTTTGTCCAACAGTTTCAGTACAATATTGATATAGTGCCAGACCGCTCCTGTCTCGTCAACATAAAGAAGAAACCAACAGAAAGCTTCTGAGAATATGCAATCAAGTGGAGAGAGCAAGCTGCTAGGGTCAAACCACCAATGAAAGAGGCTGAAATGATTGACTATTTTCTCCAAGCTCAGGATCCTGATTACCTCCATTACATGTTGGCCGCCATCGGTAAGCCTTTCGCTGAGGCGATTACGATTGGTGAAATAGTTGAGAATGGCATGAAATCGGGAAAAATTATGAGTCAGGCAGCCCTTAAGGTGACCACACAAGCAATTCAAAGCGGGTTAGGCAGTTTCGAAAATCGAAAAAAGAAAGAGGAAGGATCCATGATGGCATCTGGGTTCGAGGGAGTTCAAAGAGGAATAGTTCCTTCTTATGTGAAATTCCAACAAGGACAATGCAATTTTCCTCAACATTACTATCCACCTCAAGGTCCCCGACACTCAGTTCCCCTGCAACAATACACAGTGCTTAATGCCCAGGCTTATGCTAGGCCTCCCAATCACCAACAATAGCGGGCACCAATTCCACAAGGCTCCCATCAACTTCGCTTGAATTTTCAGGCATCATATAATCCTCGTCTCCGACAAGGATATGTGATAGAGGAGGAGCCAAAGAAAGATTTTACCCCAATTGGAGAATCGTATACAATCCCATTTCGAAAGTTGATGCAATTGAAGTTGATTGAACCTATCATGCCGTGTTATGTGAATCCAAATTCAAAAGGTTTTGACTCAAATGCAAGATGTGAGTACCACTCTTAACACCCAAGGTCATAGCGCCAAAAATTGTTGGACATTAAAGAAATCCATTGAAGATTTGATTGAAGCAAAGGCAATTTTGGTAACAAACAATGAAGATACTCTTAATATCACAAACAATCTGCTCCCAGGCCATGATAATACACATATTATTGGGATGATTTGTGATGATCGGGGTTATAAGAAGTTTGGTAAGACAGAGATGGTTGTTGGAACCATAGGGAAAGAACCAAAAGTGATAGTAAGCCCGCTGCAATTGGCATCGTTGATTATGAAAGGTGCGAGATCTATCTTGAACTTGGCAGGTTCTGAAAAAACAATTCTTTATGTCCCTGGAAGAACAAAAAAGGTTGAGGTTCAATTGAGTGGGCCAAAACGTTACATCCCTGGGGGTATTCAAAAGATCGTTCTGAAAATGGTTTGAGAAATATAAAAGAGCTAGTTGTGATCCGACTTGTTGCACAACTCCTAGTGACAAACACAAAAGCTATTCCCTGGAATTATAACAAGACTATCATGACATACAGAGGAAAAGAGATAGTTGAAGAAACAAATAAAATGGGGGGCATGACCCGCTCTGTATTCACCAAAGGAATTGAGAAAATCTAAGCAAGTCAGGGAAAGTCACTTGCCAGTGAAAGAAACCGTTGAAGAAAAAGAAGCAGTGGAATTCCTTAAGAAGATGAAAATGAAATACTACTCAATCATTGATAAACTAAGAAAAACCCCTGCTCAGATATCTTTGTTATCTATGCTTTTTCACTCGGAAGAATATCGATGTGTGTTGATCAAAACTCTGAAGAGGCATATGTCACAGAAAAGACAACAGTGAATCAGCTAGAAAAAATGGCTGAAATATTCTTTGAAGTAAATAAAATTACTTTCAGCGATGATGATTTTCCTGAGGAAGGGGATGGGCACAAAAAAGTTTTGCATCTTATGGTCAAATGTGAAGGACATTTCGGGAAAAGAGTTGTAACGATCCAGCCGGTCGTTCCATGAGATTAGCTCTGTTTCCCCTATTTGTGCTTTATTATGTGTTGTTTAGCCTAATTTTGTTGTGTTGAGTCGGTTGGTTCATGTTCGGAGTGGTCGTGGTAAGAACTGAGACACATAGTCTTCTAAATTGGCTTAATAGTTGGAAAAATCAACTAGGAGTTGACTTATTGGTAAATGACTTCCGAATGTAGATTTTATGGTTCGGATAGCTTCGTTAGGTGATTTGGGACTTATGAGTGTGATCGGAATGTGGTTTTGATGTCCAGTGTAAAATTAGGCTCGAATTGACGAAGTTGAGTTTTTGGCGATTTCCGGTCGGCAGTGGAAAATTAGCTATCGGGATCGGAATGGAATTCCCAAAGCTGGAGCAGGTTCGTAGTGTCATTTTGGACGTGTGTGAAAATTTTTAGGTCATTCGGACCTGTTTTGGTTGGTTCCGGCATCATTGGCGAAATTTAGAAATCTCAAAGTTCATAGGCTTGAATCCGATATGATCTTGGTGTTTTAGCGTTGTTTAGGGTGTTTCGAAGGCTCAACTAAGTTTGAATAAGGTTATGGGACTTTTTGTGTTTTTGGTTGGGGTCCCGAGGGGCGGGATGACTTCGGATAGTCATCAAAAGGATTTAAGTTGGAAAATGCAGCTGAAGGAGCTACTGGTGCCAGGCTTCTGGTGTGGCCGCACCTGCGGAAAAGTAGTCGCAGGTGCGATACCGAAAGTGCGGGCCATCATGCGTAGGTATGAGATTGGGGGAGCTGGGAAGGAATCACAGAATCAGATGTTTTGGGCCGCACCTGCGAGCCCGCAGATGCGGTAAGTGGAGCGCAGGTGCGGAATTTGGTCGGGCTGAAGGAAAGTCGCAGGTGAGGGTGATTCACCGCAGGTGCGAGGAATGGGCCTTAAGAAGATTTTTGCAGGTACACACCTGGGACCGCAGGTGCGGGTCAGCAGGTGCAGAGAGAAGGCCGCAGATGTGGTTTCACTGGGCAGGAAGTATAAATAACTGCCTTCGCTAATTTTTAGCACTTTCATCACATTTGCATGCGGGCTTAGGCATTTTGGGAGAAAATTGAAGAGATATTTCGAGGGTCTTCTGTTGAGGTAAGTTTCTTGAACTAAAAACTCGATTCTATGTTGATATTTAATGGATTAGGCTTGGAATTAGTGGAATTTAATGGCATAAATTGGGGGTTTAGGGCTTGAGAAATTAAGACTTATATTTAAGGAATTTAGGGGTCAATTGTGGTCGTATTTTGATGCATTTTATATGTATAGAACTCGGGAAAGGGTAAGGATTCTTGTGATGCGATTTTTTTATAGAATTTCGAGATATGGGCCCGGGGGCTGGGTTTGGCCAATTTCGGGAATTGTGCCTACTTTTGATAATTTTCGGGTGGGCCTTGTTCCTTTAGCGTATATTGATGATATTAATCTAGTTTTGGTTTGATTCGGACCAATCGAGAGCCAATTTGGGAGGCAAGATCATCGCGGTTTAGTATTTTGGCTGGTTTGAGGTAAGTAATGACTATAAATCTAGTCCTGAGAGTATGAAACCCCGGACTTCATATTTTTTCACTATTTTTTGAGTGGCACATGCTGGATGACGAGCGTGTGGCATGAACTACTTGGAGATTTGGACTTGGTCCTTTCCGTGGCAACTATTGAGTTGCGTATTTACATTTAAATCATATGTTAAATCGTGTTTTCGGACTATGGTTATATTTGGGCTGTAAGTTATGTTTGGGGCCTTGTGTCGACCTGTTTAGACCCTTTGGGGGCCTTTACTGTTTTTCCTCACTGTGTTGACTTATGATTTACACTCAGTCGTATTATGTTTAACTGATTTCGAAACTCAGCCTTACTTACACTATTTTGAGATATAAAATGATGTTTTGGGTCGAGTGCCCCGTTTTACTGATAGCCCGAGGGGCTTTTTGAAAGTTTCTGACTATGTGAGGCCGAGGGTCTGATTGTAAGGATATGATATGCCATGAGGTGGATTGATATTAGCGCTTGGGCTGAAGGAGCCCTCCGGAGTCTATACACACCCCCAGAGAGCGCAGGTACCTACTGAGTGCGAGTGCCAAGTGCCAAGTGATTGGGAGGCATGAGTGACACTGAGGATGCCCGAGGGGCTGATACTGAGTGATTGTGAGGCGCGCTGAGTGACTGATTCTGAGTGATGATTTTCCCGAGGGGCGGTTTATGATACATGTTTTGGCCCGAGTGGCTATTTATGATTTATTTCACTTTACATTAAACTCTTTGGGTATTTTTCTGAAATTGCTGGAAATCACACTTTTCAAGGGATTTTTATTGAAGTTGGTTTTTAAAGCATGTTGATTTAATGTATATACTGTTGGAAGAAAGACTGTACTTATTATGAATTGATTATTTAATCCTATGTGTTTCTTACTGCTTAGACTTGATTTATTTTCATTACTACTGAATTGGCGTATTCACATTACTCCCTGAACCCCTATGTGCAGATTCAGGTGCTGGTACCGAGCGCTAGTTTTCTTCCCTCTTGCGGAGCCGGAGTTGGGACTTCGAGGTAGTTGTTCAGCGTCCACAACATCTCTTTTCCCATTTATTGTTTTTTATTTATCTCCACGTTCCGAGTCTTGATGTATTATGACAGTAGGGTTATTTTTTACTATTCGTAGATTCTCATGACGGTTGACTCCAGGTTTTGGGGCCGTCACAAAGTTGGTATCAGAGCCTAGGTTGCATAGGACTCAACGGTCATGAGCAGGTTTAGTAGAGTCTTGCGGATCGGTACGGAGACGTTTGTACTTATCTTCGAGAGGTTGCAGAACCCTTAGAAAAAATCTCATTTTATTAAATCCTGTCGTGCAATTTTGTTGATTCTGGAAATCTAAACTTCTGTTGTTTAATTCTCTCACAAATGGTGAGGACTCGCGCTACCGGTCAGGGTGACCAGACACCAGCTAGACAAGCGAGAGGTCGCGGTCGAGGCTGTGGCAGAGGTAGCGGACCAGACCGTGCAGCAGCCGGGGTAGCACCATAGGGTCCGCCTACCATTCAAGATTAGGTTCCCGCCGCGAATATTCTAGCGGAACAGGCTCAAGCACCGGCAGTGCCCATTGTTATTCCGGGTCTTCAGGAGACCCTAGCTCAGATCTTGACAGTATGTACTAGCCTTGCCCAGGATGTTTCTGTATCTTCAACTACTCTACTTCTCAGGTTGGGGGAGGCACTCAGACTCCAGCTGCCCGGCACCTGAGCAGGTTACTCAAGGCCTTCAGACACCGGGGGCAGTTCCAGCCCAGCCGGTTGCTCCAGTTTAGGACTTGGTGGTTCCAGATATGCCAGATGTTGAGCAGCGTATGCTGGAGAGATTCAGTAGACTTTAGCTCCAACACTCAGTGGTGATGAGGGCGGGGATGCCCAGGGTTTTCTGGATAAGTGTCAGAGGATGCTTCGTACTGCCGGGATTCTGGAGACCAGTGGGGTCTCGTTTGCTACTTTTCAGTTTTCAGGGGCTGCTTTTACTTGGTGGGAGTCCTTCGAGAGGCGTAGGCCTGTAGGTGCAGCACCCCTCACCTGGCAGTAGTTCTCCACTATCTTATGGGAGAAGTATATTCCCCAGTCTCACAGGGAGGAGCATCACAGGCATTTTGAGCACTTGCGTCAAGGGGAGCTATCAGTGACGCAGTATGAGATGCGGTTTTCAGAGTTGGCTCGTCATTCCACCGAGTTGGTCCCTACTGATAGGGAGAGGATTATGAGGTTCATGGATGGCCTCAATTATAGGCTCCGCCTTTTGATGACTACGGAGAGGGTATCAAGTGCTGCCTTCGAGCAGGTTGTTGATATTGCTCGAGATATTTAGTCAGTTTGCTGACAGGAGCGGGAGGAGAGGGAGGTCAAGAGGCCTCGTGGATCTGGTAGTTCTAGTGGTTCTCCTTCCAGAGGGAAGTTTCAGCATGGTAGAGGTCGTTCATTCAGGCCTCCTCAGCCAGTCCGCCCAGCCTATAGTGGTGCATCTTCGGGGCATGGTCCCCGTAGTTCTCAGCCGGGCCGTTCTTCATTCAGTGTCCTTCCAGCCTAGAGCGCAGCTCGAGTACTACCAGTTCAGAGTTCTTTTATGCATGATTCTTTTAGTGGCCATTCTGGTGCCAGGGGTTTCTTTCAGTCCTCGTCTCCAGCTCCAGGGAGTTGTTTCGAGTGCGGAGATTTTGGGCACATGTGGAGACAGTGTTCCCGTCGTCTTGGTGGTTCTTCTCAGCAGAGGGGCCAGCCCTCGACATCAGCTCTAGTTACTTCACCACTCGCCCAGACAGTTATGGGTGGGGGTCAGACCACCAGGGGCCGCCCTAGAGGGGGAGGTCATGCAGGTAGAGGCCAGGCTCGTATCTATGCACTTCCAACTAGGCTAGATGCTATGGCCTCCGATGCAGTGATCACAAGTATTGTCTCAATCTGTCGCCAAGATGCTTTGGCTTTATTTGACCCTGGTTCTACGTATTCCTATGCTTCTTCATATTTTTCCCATCATCCGGATATGCCCCGTGAGTCTCTAGTTGCATCGGTTCATGTGTCAACTCTGGTGGGCGATATTATTGTTGTGGACCGTGTGCATCGGTCATGTGTGATATCTATTGGGTTTCTGGAGACCCGAGTAAACCTATTGTTACTCAGCATGGTTGATTTTGATGTGATATTGGGCATGGATTGGCTATTTTCGTGTCATATTGTTCTTGATTGTCACGCTAAGACTGTGACCTTAGCTATGCCTGGATTTCCGAGGGTTGAGTGGAGAGGTTCTTCTGAGTATGTGCCTAGCATGGTGATTTCTTACCTGAAGGCTCAGTGTATGGTCGAAAAGGGGTGTTTATCGTATTTGGCTTTTGTGAGGGATGTTGGTGGTGAGACTCCCGCTATTGATTCAGTTCCTGTATTCCGTGATTTTCCGGACGTGTTTCATGCAGACCTGCCAGGCATGCCACCTGACAGGGACATTGATTTTGGTATTGACCTGGTGCCAGACACTTAGCCTATTTCTATTCCACCTTATAGTATGGAACCAGCAGAGTTGAAGGAATTAAAGGAGCAGCTTCAGGAACTCCTAGATAAGGGGTTCATTCGGTGTAGTGTGACACATTGGGGTGCACCGGTGTTGTTTGTGAAGAAGAAGGATGGTTCTATGCGTATGTGTATTGATTTTCGGCAGATGAACAAGGTTACGTGAAGAACTGGTATCCCTTGCCCCGTATAGATGACTTGTTTGATTAGTTGCAGGATGCCAGGGTATTTTCCAAGATTGACTTGCATTCCGGCTATCATCAGTTGAAGATTTGGGGGCCCGACATCCTGAAGACTGACTTCAGGACTAGATATGGTCATTATAAGTTTCTAGTTATGTCATTCGGGCTGACCAATGCCCCAACGGCCTTTATGCAATTGATGCACAGTGTTTTCCGGCCTTATCTTGACTCCTTCGGCATCGTGTTTATTGACGACATTTTGGTGTATTCCCGATCTCGGGAAGATCATGAGCAGCATTTGAGAGTTGTGCTTCAGACTCCGAGGGAGAAGAGGTTGTATGCAAAATTTTTGAAGTGTGAGTTCTGGCTTGATTCAATAGCTTTCTTGGGGCACGTGGTGGTCAAGCGAGGGTATTCAGGTTGATCCGAAGAAGATAGAGGCAGCGCAGAGCTGGCCTAGACCGTCATCAGCTACCGAGATTCGCAGTTTCCTTGGTTTGGCAAGGTACTATCGCCTTTTTGTAGAGGGATTCTCATCTATTGCAGCACCAATGAACAGACTAACCCAGAAGGGTGCTCCGTTCAGATGCACGGAGGAGTGAGAGGAGAGATTTCAGAAGCTTAAGTTAGCTTTGACTACAGCTCCGATGTTGGTTTTGCCTACGGGTTCAGGTTCTTATACAATTTACTATGATGCCTCGAGAGTTAGCCTTGGAGCGGTTTTGATGCAGGACGGTAGGGTGATTGCCTACGCGTCCAGAAAATTGAAGGTGCACGAGAAGAACTATCCAGTGCATGATCTTGAGCTTGCAGCCATTGTCCACGCCTTGAAGATTAGGCGCCATTATTTGTATGGAGTACATTGTGAGATTCTCACAGATCACCGTAGTTTGCAGCATCTGCTTAAGCAGAAGGATCGGAATTTACGTCAGAGGATATGGTTGGAACTTCTCAAGAATTATGACCTCACTATTCTATATCAACCGGGGAAGGCCAATGTAGTGGCCGATGCCCTGAGTCGCAGAGCAGAGAGTTTGGGGAGTCTAGCCTACCTACAAGCAGCAGAGAGACCTTTAGCACTTGATGTTCCGGCTTTAGCGGGTCAGTTGGTGATATTGGATCTATCAGATCCCCCACGAGTATTGTCTTGTGTAGCCTCCAGGTCTTCTCTTTATGATCAGATTAGAGCACGCCAGTATGATGATCCACACTTGCTCGTTCTTCAGGACAGGGTCCGTCGAGGTGATACCAGGAATGTGGTTATTGGTGATGATGGGGTCATGAGGATGCAGGGCCATATTTGCGTGCCCAATGTGGATGGTTTTCGAGAGTTGATTCTAGCTGAGGCCCATAGTTCGTGGTATTCCATCCATCCAGGTGCCGCAAAGATGTATCAGGATCTGAGACAACATTATTGGTGGAGGCGGATGAAGAGGGATATTGTTGAGTTTATAGCTCGGTGTCTCAACTGTCAGCAGGTCAAGTATGAGCACCAGAGGCCAGGCGGATTACTTCAGAAGTTAGATATTCCGGAGTGGAAGTTGGAGCAGATCACCATGGACTTTATAGTCGGGCTCCCACAGACTTCGAGGAGGATTGATGCTATATGGGTTATTGTGGATCGGCTGACCAAGTCCGCACACTTCATTCCTGTTCGTACCACTTATTCTTCGGAATGGTTTGCTGAGATTTATTGGGGAGATCGTCCGATTGCATGGGGTTCCAGTTTCTGTCATTTCCGATAGAGGTACTCAGTTCACATCTCAGTTTTGGAGAGCCGTGCAGAGAGGGTTGAGTACTCAAGTTTATTTGTCAAAAGGAATTGAGGAAGTGAGTCTCGACGGCTTCTTTAATGTTATAGAATGGTGGAAGGACAAAGAAAAATACTTTCTGGTTCATTCAAAGATGGCCCGGGACATTTTAACTATTCAAGCGTCAACAGTGGCATCAAAGAGCGCTTTCAGTCAAGCAAGGCTTCAACTTGGTGATTATAGAGCGTCTATGAGGGAGAGCTTGGAAAATTAGTACTTTTCAGAGATTGGATCCATTCGGAAAGAAGAAATTTTGGACTTTCTGAACCACAACCAGAGGTAGACGAAGCTTACAAAAAAATGCTAGCTGAACTTGCGGAGGATGCTGCTTCACCCGGAAGCGGTGATGACCAAGCTTCTTTTCCTCCACCACCAACGGAAATTCCTCCGAACCTTGAAGGATTTATGAAATTTGTAAGAGATACCATGTAAATTAATATGTAACTTGTATTTTGGCACATCTTTATTAGTTTCATTTTTTTATCAGTGTTGGTATTATCACCTTGTTGTGCTCATTCCATGGGGAGGGGGGAGAATAAGAAAGATATTGCCATATTTTTTTAATGCTATAATAAAATTATAATGCATTTCTTTGAATATCTCTTTACAATATTTTTGTCTTTAAGTTTGAATTAAAAAAATTTAGGTCACAATTCTATAATATAATTTACAAGGAATTGCCTTAGATATTTTTATTACCATCTTTTTTTCTCTAACCTCTATAAAATTTAAAAAAAATAGAAAATATTTGTTGGGCCCACTTAGGCCCACTTAGGCCCACATAGGCTCGGGACTGGCCCACTTAGCCCGGGACCATTAGTTCGTGGTCCCGGTCCCGGGCTGGTTCCTACAAAAAAGCCCGCGAAGCCCGGGACCACTTAGCACCGGCCCACGAAGCCCGGGACCATTTAAGACCGGACCACAAAGCCCGTTTAGGACCGGACCCGGCCCACTTGCCAGCGTTAGTCCCCAATCTTTTTTGGAAGGATCTCCAGAAATTAGTTGTAAACTGAGCTCCTCTATCCGAGATAATAGATAGGGACACCATGAAGTCTTGTTATCTCCATAATGTAAAGCCTTGCATAATCCTCTGCGGAATATGTAGTTCTAACGGGAAAAAATGGGTTGATTAAGTCTATCAACAATCACCCATATAGAATCGAACTTACGCAGGGTACGAGGTAATCCTAAGAAGAAATCCATATTGATTACTCCCCACTTCTAAGTCGAAATCTATATAGCATGCAATAATCCATTAGGTTTTTGATGCACAATCTTAACATGCTGACAGTTAGGGCACTAATCAATAAACTCTCTTATATGCTATTTCATTCCGTCCCACCAATTTATTTCCCTAATATCATGATACATCTTTGTTTCTCCTGGATGGATAGAATAACGAGAATAGTGAGTTTCTCCTATAACCTACCGATGCAGCCCTGCAACATTAGGGACACATAATCGTCCTCGATATCTGGGGACCCCATCTTCGATAATCTCAAATGGTGTCTTCTCCTTCTGAGGGGTTGTATCCCTATAATAAGCTAACACAGAATCCTCATAATGGCGTTCCTTCACTTCAGTTACTAAAGAGTATGTTGTCGTGTCTTGAATAGTAATTCCAGTATCACCTGAGTCTAGTAATCGAACTCCAAGACTAGCTAGCTGATGAATGTCATGAGTTATGCCACTCTTCTCTAGTTGTAAATATGACATACTACCCATAGATCTATGGCTGAGGGCATCGACTACTACATTCGCCTTCCCTTGATGGTATAAAATATCAACGTCATAGTCTTTCAGTAGCTCCAACCATCTCCTTTGGCGTACTTTCAATTCCTTTTGCTTGAAGATATACTGAAGGCTCTTATGATCCATATAGATATCAACATGAATGCCATACAAGTAGTGCCTCTATATCATTAGCGCATGAATCACTATGGCTAACTCTAAATCGTGGGTTGGGTAATTCTTCTCGTGCTTTATTAGTTGTCTAGAAGCATAAGCTACAACTTTACCATGCTGCATCAGTACACAGCCTAATACAATGCTTGAAGCGTCATAGTAGAAGGTATAACCATCGGTTCCTGCTGGAAGTGTTAGAATCGGTGTTGAAGTTAATACGTCATTCAATGCCTGAAAACTCTGTTCGCAAGCATTAGTCCATTGAAACTTAGCTCCCTTCTGAGTCAACCTTGTCAATGGTGATTAAAGGGAAGAAAATCCCTCTACAAATCTCCCGTAACAACCTGCCAAACCGAGAAAACTACGAACCTCCGTCGGTGTCGTGGGTCTAGGCCAAGTCTTTACTGCTCAATCTTTTGGGTATCAACCCGGATATCTTCAACTAAAATAATATGCCCAAGGAAAGCTACAGAATTCAACCAGATTCATATTTAGAGAATTTTGCATACAACTTCCCTCTTTGTAAAACTTTTAGCACAATACGCAAATGATCTGCATGCTCAGTCTCTGAACGAGAATACACTAATATATCATCGATAAATACAATCATGAACAGATCCAGAAAGGGTATGAACAATCGGTTCATCAAGTCCATGAATACTGTTGGGGTATTAGTCAAATTGAATGACATATCACAAAACTCAAAGTGCCTGTATCTGGTCCTGGATGCTTTCTTCAGAATATCTTTCTCCTTAACCCTTACCTGATGGTACCCGGACCTCAAGTCTATCTTCGAGAAACACTTGGCACCTTGCAAACTGATCAAATAAATCATTAATCCTCGGGAGCGGGTAATTATTCTTGATCATCACCTTATTCAACTGTCTATAATCTATACACATCCGCAAGGAATCATCTTTCTTCCTCACAATAACACAAAGGCTCCCATGGTGATGTACTAGGTCTGATAAAGCCTTTTTCACGCGAGTCCTTTAGTTGTTCCTTCAACTCTTTCAGCTCTGCGGGTGCCATTATATAGGGAGGAATAGACATTGGTTGAGTATCTGATAATAGGTCAGTAGCAAACTCAATTTCTCGCTCTGGCGGAAGACCTTGAAGTTCATCGGGAAAAACATCGGGAAACTCATTAACCACAGGGATAGATTGAATGGTTGGTGACTATTTTTAGGGGTGGAAAATGGGTCAGGGTGGGGTAGGTCAAACCTTAACGGGGTAGGGCAGGGCAGGGCAGGGCAAAGTCTTAACGGGGTGGGGCGGGGCAGGGCGGGCCGGGTCAAAACACATTTTTCAGAAAATAATAAATAGGGCAGGGCAGGTGTAGGGGCAGGATTTTTGCTGCAACCACAAGAAAACAAACTGAAATATTCTTCACTTGGGTGTGCATATTTCTGTAGCTATTTCAGTTTTTACTTCTTTTTTTATTTCTTCACTGTTACTTTTCTTTCTCGCTAGAGCATGTAAGAGTCAGAAATGGGTATCAATATAATGTTCAGAAATTAGAATAACCTAAATAGAGAATGAAACCTTTACTTTGTGAATTCCTTAGCGAGCTACAAACTCAGAAAAAGTACCCAGCAACTTAACATGAATCTCCCCCCCCCCCCACAACTAATTTACACATTATAAAAGCATCAAATGATACCATTCTTCTTGTCTCTACTATTTCAGTTTTGCCATATCATTGTGAAATTATTTAATTGTAATGAAAAGTATAAAACTGCTAAAGAGAACTTAATTCTATGATTCGTGAAATTAGCTTGCTAACACTTGTTGATTAGTATTAGCATCCTAGAAAATATAATAGTTTTATAAAATATCAATTTGTTAAGTACTAATTCTGCTTTATGTCGTGCAAATAACAAAAAATATTTATACATTGATTGGAGCATGTAAATTACAGTAGTAGTAGTAGTAGTATAAAAATTTACGACAAGCATTTGAAAAGAATTTACAAAGTAATTCCTCTTTCTTTCTATAATAANACCTGCGCCGCCCCGCCCCGCCCCACCCTGCCCTATTGCCATCTCTAGCTATTTTCACATCCTGAACCCGAACTAAGTGATAAATATAGCCGTTTCTGATCATCTTCCTTGCCTTGAGATAGGAAATAAATTTACCTCTTGGCGATGTCGTATTACCTTTGCATTCCAAACAGGCTCCCTTGGAAATTGGAATCGGACCATCTTTGATCTACAATCAACGCTGGCATAACACCAAGCCAACCAATTCATACTCAGTATAACATCAAATTCTACCATATCTAACTCAATTAGGTTTGCTAATATAGCTTGACTATGAACTACTACTATACAGTCTCTATATACACGCTTATCTATCACTGAATCCCCAACAGGTGTGGACACCTCATAAGGCTTACCCAGCTCAGGTTTTATTCCAAACTTACTAGGAACCAACAATGTAACATATGATAAGGTGGAATCTGGGTCAATCAGTGCATATACATCATATGAGGAGACTGATAATATACCTGTAACAACATCAGGTGACGAATCATGATCTTGTCGTCCTGCTAATGCATATATGTGGTTCTAAGGACCGCGCGAGCTAGATTCTCCACCTTTGACTTTACCACGACAGATTGGTGCTTGTGAACCTTGCCTAGAGGGCGTATTGATGATGACGAACCAGGTACAGATCCCGCTGGCTGAACTATGCTTGCATCACCGACAATCCCTCAAAACGTGACCTGGATAACCACAAGTATAACAAACACCCAACCCCATACGACACTGTCCGGCATGCTTCTTAACACACTGAGCATATCGTGGCAAGGGCAGCCTCATCTGACTTGACTCACCCCTATACTGAGAACTTGAGGCCTTGGAATTCTGACTAGGCTTTGAATATGTGGAATGATCAAATCTCCTACCGATAAACTGAGGGGGTGCGCTAGCCGATGGCTGGGCTGGATACCTCGGGTATTGTTGTCTCTACCACCTCGAAACTAACAAGAAGGACTTGAATATTTCGCTCTCTTACTCTGGCCTCTATCATGCTCACTATCGGCCCTCTGCTTCTATTTACGCTCCTCTACACCCTGAGCGTATTCCTGAATACGAGAAATATACATGCCTAGCTGAAGTGAGATCGACTTACAATCATTTAGCAGGTGCGGCTCCAACCCCATCAAAAACCGGTGAACCTGATCCTCCATCTTAGATACAATAGTGGGAGCATACCTGGCCAACGAATCAAACTGAAGACTATACTCCCGAAGACTCATTTTACCCTGCCAGGGTCAAGAACCTATCAACTCTGGAACGTCTAAGCTCTGGTGGCAGCTAATGACGAAGTAAATTCTCTGCAAAACTCATGACACGCCGCTGGAGTGGCATCCTCACCTCTGGACAACTCCCAAGACTCGTACCAATTAACTACAACATCTTGAAGTCTATAGGAAGCTAGCTCAACCAACTCAGTTGCCTTCATTACCCTCAAAGTCCTCTACATCCTATCGATAAATACCTAAGGGTCCTCATTTGGATCTGCTCTAGTGAATGCCAGAGGGTCCAAATTAATGAAATCACGAAACCTCACACTAATGTCCCTATCTGCATGACCAATACCTACTTCCTGACACTGAACCTGTGCGGCTACTAATCGAGTTAATAGCTGAATAACATCTCTCATCTCCTAACCCGGTACATCTGGCGGAGGAGCTGGATGTACAGGGGCAGGAGCTCGAGCTGGTGCCCCTTGGAGCTCCTCTGGAGAGGGCGGGGTATGTGACGTCTGAGATGAAATTCCACTATGAGACTCTCCCCGAGCCCTGGTAGCTTGTGGCGCTCGACTAGTAGTCTCATCAGCCACGGACTTGCCCTTCTAGGTGGTTGTAGTCTTCTTCGGCATCGTAGAAATCATAACATATCGTTAGGAAAATTAATTCTTAAACGCATGATCTAAGATAATAAGGGGGATAACATCCTATATGTCATGTAGCCTCCTGTCTATAAGTGTGGTGCACAACACACCCATAAACAAGACAATACTAGACACAGTTTGTAGACAAACCTAGGACAGAACATCTCTTATAACACTTTTGTCACGACCCAAACCGATGGACCATGACGAGTGCCCGAGTCCTACCTATCGAACACCCCTAAGCATGCGTCTAAGATATAAACATGAATTAAGGGTAGGTCATGAATATCATCTGTCAATAAATTGTTGAATTAAGTGAATGACATACGTGAGGAAAACATGTCCAAAAGACATATATACATATACGTGCGGAATATGATAGAGCAAGTCGATAAGGCTGCTATAGACAACTATATATCCAAAACTAGAGCCGATAAGGCTACATACTATCCAACTATACATGACTGTCTACAAACCTCTAATGAGTGTACAACTGTATAAAGGATGGGACTAGGACCCGTCATACCCATATCTACATGCAAAAATAGCGTACCAAAACTAATAACAGCTCCGGATCAAGTGGAGCAAATCAACTCTCGCTGATCAAGGATCATAAAGAGGGGGACCATCATCTTGTCTACCTGCACTTGCGGGCATGAAACGCAGGCCCCGAGAAATAGGGGCGTCAGTACGAATAATGTACGGAGCATGTAAGGCATGAAAATGAGTACATAAAGACATAGATGAAATATGGAGTACAGAATTCCACCTGTAAGTCTAAATAATTTTGTGAGTCCTGAAACATGTATATTTTCATGCACATGCGTATTAATTTCATATCATGCATAGGTATAAGTGTACATAACATCATCAAGCCTCTAAGGTCACCTCATCATATCATCTCGGCCACTATGGGCAAAATTATTAACATATACCAGCTGATCAGGTGGTGGTGCCTATATAACACCATAACCTTTTCCCATATCCCATATACATATATTACACAATGTATATAACACCATCTGGTCATGGGTCAATGTAAATGTGTAAATGCATGAAATGCATAAGAAGTACGTTAATAAGATTTCTCGGAATGTCATAAGATCAATATGCCTTTCGGATGAACTTTATCAATTAAGTATTTTTCTAAGACCCATTATTAGAATATATAATAATAACTCACATGTGGAATCAAGAACATAGGCACTCCTAGTACTTCTATGAATAGAGTCATTTATGAAAGTTGTGTGTTTGCTTGTTTCGTTTGTATCGTATGAATCATGCCAAAAAGAAAGAAGGGATAGCCTTATCACACCTAATCCGGTTCTCTTGACAATCCCTCTAACACACAACAATCGCGACAAAACACGTGACAGCAAGATAGAAGTAGGAAAAAATCCGTATGATATTCTTGAGAAAAGTTATACCGGGCTTCCTTAAAATTACAAAATTCCGTTGCTATGATGCTAAGAAATCTCGATGAATTTATTGAATATCCTTTACTTACAATTTAGATATAAGCACCTCTCTTTGAATTAGAGAGGTCTTATACTTTAATGGTTGTAGGCCCCACTTCATGTGATGATTTAGTCACATAACCTTCTAATTGTGCCACCTTATCATATAAACTTAAGAGTCACTAATTTGGGGTATTATGCTTCCACATTTTGAGGAGGAGGGGGGGGGGATATTAGGATTATCCAAAACTTATGGATTAATTAGCTAATCTCCCACAAAAAAATATTAATTACCAATTATCCACATAATTAAGAATTATCTCAAATTACTTAAAATATTACTCACTTTTAACACACTTTATGTACCCTACTATCATGGTCATGTGGTACCTTGTATGGTACTAGTCCATAAATACCAGGTATTATAGCTCGGATCCTAACTTATCCCAGATGACAACCTTCAACGAAACTGATTTTCTTTGATTCGTTTACCCTTTAACCTTCACTGCACTTACTTATCGCCTGTTATAAGTAGCATAAATTTTTATAGCCTCAAAAATAATCTCATCCCCGAGTCTACATCGATTAACCTACGACGAAACTTTAACGTACGAAAACTCGAAATGTAATAATTTAACATCAAATCTAGAACTTTCATAATAGAAGTTAAGGATTTGGGTAGAATTTTGGAATTTCGTAAGATTGAAATTTAGACCTCAAATTGAGGTTGAATTAAATCACATAATTGGGCTCGGGTATGAATTTGTAATCAGGTTTTGGTCCGGATCTTAGATTTTAACCAAGAGGACTCGGGTTGACTTTTGTTGACTTTTCCAGTTTCATCAAAGATTGAACTTTTTCCTTCGTGAGTAGTTTTTAAAGCATATTTTGAATTGTTTCAATGATATTTGACTAGATTTGGTTGGTTTGGAGGCTTGTTCGGCAGAAAAAGTTGTGGTTGATTGTTAAGTTGGTTGCACAAAGAGGTAATTGTCATGTCTAACCTTGATTGGGGAATTAAGACTTGATTGGATTATTTGCAATTAATTTGTGTGTGGGGACGGCGTATATGCAAGTGACGAGTGTATATACGTAGTCACGGGTTGAGCAAGAGGGTTGGGATTTTATTTGTTGTTTCCAATTATTTCATGCCTTCATTTAATCTATGTTATTACTCATTATGCTTTAATTGTTACTTGCCATTGCTTGTTAAATTTACGCCTTTATCCATTGCATGCCTTAAATACTAATTATTTCTATGTATCTGTGTGTTTATTTATTGACTATGTTTACTTGGTTTTAGCCCTTGTGTGTTATTAAATAGCTACTTTCATCCGCTTTATGTCTTTAATTGTGTAATTCTTTTATTGCATTTTATTTGAATTATGCGGTAGTTTGTTATAGACGTTCATTATATTATTATTATGTGTGATCGGGTTGCACGTCACAACGGTTATTTGTATCATTTTGCGGGTTGCACGCCGCAATGGTTGTTGGTATTATTGTGTGGGATCGGGTTGTGCGCCGCAAGAGATATTGTTATTACTGTTTGGGATCGGGTTGCACGCTACAATGGGTTGTGTATGTGTGTGTGTGTGTGTGCGCGCACGCGTGTGTGTATATATGTATTTGCGGATCGATTGCGCGCCGCAACAAAGAGGACTTGTTATTTATATATAATTTTGGATTAGGATGCACGCCGCAGTGGAGAAGATATATATTAGTGTGTTTAAATGTTGTTACTGTCTCACTGTTGAATTGAGAAGTTGAGCATAAAGGTTATTTAGGGGCCTTCTGCTATGTGTTTTCCGTTCCGGTTCTATATTAAATTCTTACTTTTCCTCTATTTCTGCTATTATTTCATTTATATTCCTTTAGGTTTATTGTGAGTGCCTTGTTATCCCCTCGTCACTACTTTATCGACGTTAGGCTCGACACTTACAAATTACATGGGGTCGGTTGTACTCATGCTATACTTCTATATTTCTTGTGCAGATTCTAGTGTTGGTCCCAGCAGCAGTTAGTGGAGGCTTGATCGGATTAGCTTTTCGCAGAGACTTGAGGTATAATTGCGCGACGATTGCAACCCCTAAAGTTCCCTTCCTTATCTAGTTTTATTGTTTATTTCATCACAAACAGTTATGTTTTCATTTAGAGTGTTTTCATTTAGAGTGTTTTCATTTAGACATTTGGTTGTCGCACTTCTAGTATGCTTATGTACTTGTGACACCAGATTTCAGGATTTGATTAGTCAGCGTTTGGAGCTATTATATCTATTTTGAATTTCTACAGTTTTGTTTTTCATTAAATTGCTTTCAGATTGGTTTTAAAATGAGTGAATGTGTACTAATGTTGCCTTGCCTAGCAGTGAATATTAGGCGCCATCACGATCCTATGTTGGGGAATTCAGTCGTGACAAGAAAATACCTTTGAACTAATTTTGTTTCAATAAGAGTAGCATAATAAGTTTGGGAGTTCTGATTTTGAGTTTTAGTTACTTGTTGACTTGTAACTATTTTCATAATTTTGAGTCCCAAGGAAAAAATTAATTCTTTATTAGTATTAAACATAATATATGAATATATTTTCAACATGTAAATTTATTTGGTACGGTTCCATATTTTTCGGTTTATTTTTATAAAATAAAAAACATACACTAATTATCGGTACAGTTATAAATTTATATTAAAACCCAAAGTTTCATTAAAAAAAACTTTAAAATTAATTTAGAACGAGACGATTCAGTCAATTTAGTCAATTTTTAAATATACATTAGCACCCTTAGCTCTGGGATCCCACTAGATCAGAAAGCACATAATCCGTCTCTATAGATAATTTAGATAAAGAAAAGGAACCAATTGCAATTTTTTTGGCTGAATAAGACTCAATTTTATTGAAAGCAGTCAAAGAGGAGTTAAGTAGTATTATTACAAATTGCAATTATTAACCTCCCCCCGCCCCCCAAAATAAAAACACACCGCACCCCTTTATTTTAGGTCTTTTGATCAAACCAAGCTACTATTTTCGAGGCACCTTTTCGCTCTTTTATTAACCAATCAACTTCTTGTAATCATTTCGTTTCCCACTTCGCTTCTTTCCCTTTATATTATTTTTAATAACTAATGAATTTGTCGTGCTCTACGCGATCATGAAAATAAATGAATGAGCTCTAAAAATTTTCTTTACAATTTCAAGTCTATAAGTTAAGTATGTAGAATATATTAATGTTATTAACATTTAGATCAGTTTCAAAAAAATTAATTTAAAGGTAACAAAAGGAATGATATTAAGACTACAACAATATATGCTTAATTACTTCACATATACAACCATTCATTAGCAAATTCTTCTATGATAAAAGTAACATTAATTAGTAATAAAAATATATATAATTACATTTTTTCGCCTTTCATCTTTTATAAAATTGTGTTGTCATTGTAGTGAGAAAAATTATACTAGTTTTTCCTTTCGCAAATTAAGTAATCTCTAAACCATCAGAGAAATTTCTTCTTCACGGTGTGTCATTATGCTTCCATTGAATCAATAGATTTATCTAACAATTTTTTTTTTATTTCTCCATCATGAAAAAAAATAATTATATTTTATTCACTCTTTATATGCAGCAATTCCTAGTATTGGACTTCGCTCAATATCTATGTCACAGTCCAATTTTTCTGATAGGCTGTGATGGCAACAACGCTACCGCTAGACAAGTTAATAATGAACTAGTCACATGATCATTTATTTTATTATTTTTAAAATATCTGAGTTTTAATTAGTGCATAAATAGGAAATAAAAACTTAATAAGATGAGAGATAACTAACTTTAAGAGCAAATGAGATAAGTAAAATAACCCAAAAATCATCATGTGTCTACTGCCATAATTTTCAAGACCTGGCGTCACAAGTGTATCAGCTACTAGTAGAATATATAAAAAAATACTACACTACTGTCTGAAGTGAAATAGACAGAAAGTAAAAATAAAAGGAAGACTCCGGGTGCTGCAGAACGGGCTCGGAGGAAGCTCACCGCTAAGTCTCGAGGAAGTCAAGGATGCGCGCTGGACTGATAATCAGATGCACCTGCCTCAAATCCTGCACGATTAGTGTAGAAGTGTAGCATGAGTACATAAACAATATTTACCCAGTAAATATCTAGTCTAACCTCGAAGAAGAGGGGTCAACTTTGACACTTGCTATGGGATAATAACAAAATACTGAAATTATAACTAAGAATGGACTATATAAATACAACTGAAAACTCAATAACAAGAAATAAATGAACAATTCTTTCACTAAAAGTAAATCCCAAATTAATTTTCATCATTTAATGTATGACCCGATTCAACATAGAAATATAAAATGTACACTATCGAGGGTCGAACGAGACGAACCATAGATGCATCTATTATATTACCAAGGCGTGTGGCCCGCTCCACGAGAAGAGAAAATACTTTATAAACAACCGATTCAAAGATTATTAAGAGGCTAATATTAAAGAAAACATCAATTCTCACCAACGGTCAAGTAACCCGTCAAAAAATCAAGTACATGAAATTCGACATTTTACAATTCCATTTTCAAGTTTCGATATGATTTAGCACTTAAATTAGCAAACAGGGCGCAAATCGCAAGTATCACATGATTTGGGTCCTAAAATACCCGGACATAGGCATAATTAGTAGATATGTACGGACTTTCATCACCTCGTGCGTACGTAGCCCCCATAAATAGAATCACATATTAAATCAATTCGCCTATGGGGTTAATTCCCTTTTACAAGGTTAGAAAAGAGACTTACCTCGTCTAAAAGCTTACTTTCCTTTCCAAAATTATGCTTTAAACCCTCAACTCGGTGCCAAAGACTCGAAAATAGTTAAATGTTATATAAAATAGTCAATACATGTTCAAAAGTTCATATCCTAACTATTAAAGTAATTTCCCGACCCTAATTGAAGAATTCCTAATATTCACTCCCGAGCCCACGTGCCCGGATTCAAAAAATTATCGAAGAAAGTTGTTACCCATAACCTCATGAACTCAAATATATGATTTTCACTAAATTCCATAACCATTTTCGTGGTTAAATCGAATTTTTATCAACCTGGGTTTTCATCTAAACCCATGATTTCATAAATTTTACATGTTAAATCTACCCATAAACTATATATTTAACTCACATCGTGTAGAAAATACTCACCTCAAAGTGTTAGGTGAAAACCCCTCTCTAAGAGCTCCAAGAATCGCCCAAGCAATGAAATAAATGAGCTCAAAATGCCTAAGTCCCGTATTAAATTGAGGTTCTGCCTTCTGCGATTTTTGCATCTGCGGATGTTTGGCCACTTATGCGGCTCTGCATCTGTGGAAAGTGCCTCACAGATTCGGTCCTCCCTTCAATTGGATCCCTCGCTTCTGCGACCAGCCGACTCGCTTATGTAATCATCTCCTTCGCACATGCGCATGTACAGTCTGCCTTGTGCTTCTACGATGCCTGAGCAGCCCATGTTGGGCCGCTTCTGCGGTCAGGGGCTCGCTTTTGTGTGCTCACACCTGCGGCTAGCCAAGTGCAGGTGCGATTGCACCAAGATCTGGGAGCTTCAGCTGTTGCTCCCAAGTTCCAATTGGTCCGAGCCTCGTCCGATTAACACCCGGGGCACCCAAGGCCCTGACCGAACATGCCAACAAGTTTGAAATCATAAAAAGGACTTGTTCGCACCCTCGGAACGCATTAAACATCAACAAAACTAAAAATCACACCCCAAACAAAATTGAATCAACTTAAGAACTTCAAGTTCTTCAAACTTACTCTGAACGCGCCGAAACATACTTAAACTACTCGGAATGACACAAAATTTTGTGTGCAAGTCTTAAATCACCTTACAGAACTATTCTCGATCTTGGAATTCCAATTGGACCTCGATAACACCAAAACCTACTCCAAACCAAATTTAAAGAACTTTAAAACCTTCAAATTGCCAACTTCTACTATTAAGCACTGAAACGCTCCCGGGTCATCCAGAACCCAATCCGAACATGCGCCCAAGTCCGAAATCTCCATACAAACCTATTGGAACCGTTAAATCCAGATTCCAAGGTTGTTTACTCAAAACATTGACCGAATTCAAACTTAGTTTTTTAAAGCCAAACCATGGAATCAAGTGTATCGATTTCAAACCGAACTCTTCCAAATCCTAAACAAACCATCCCCGCAAGTCATAATACAGTAAAAGAACATATGGGGAGTATTATTTAGGGGAATGGGGTTCTAGGAAGCAAAGAGACCGGTCGGTTCATTACATTCTCCACCTCTTAAACAAACGTTCGTCCTTGAGCGCGTCTAGAATCATACCTGGAGTGCTGAATAAGTGTGGATATCTTCCCTGCATGTCCTCCTGGGACTCTCAAGTCACCTCCTCGATTGGTTGGCCCCTCCACTTAACCTTTACAACAAAAATCATCTTTGACCTCAACTGGAAAACCTGCCTATCAACAATGGTAACTGGCTCCTCCTCATAACCCAAGATCTCATCTAACTAAATCATGATGAAGTCTAACAAATGTGACATGTCGACATGATACATCCGGATCATAGACACGTGAAAAACCGGATGAACTCCCAATAGACTGGGAGGAAAATAAAGCTCCTCCCCAACTCGTCTCAACACCTCAAATGGACCTAAAAATCTTAGGCTCAACTTGGACTTCTTCCCGGACTTCATGATCCCCTTCATCGGCGAGACTTTCAAGGGAACCTTCTCGCCCACCATAATGATAAATCATGCGCCTTCTGATCTGCATAACTCTTCTGTCTGGATTGTGCTGTGCAAATGTTCTCATGAATCAACTTTACCTTTTCCACGAAATCCTTTAGCAAATCGGTACCATATAGCTTAGCCTCACCGAGCTTGAACCACCCGATAGGAGAACGACATCCCTAGCCATATAAAGGCTCAAATGGAGCCATGTCGATGATATACTGATAACTATTGTTGTAAGAAAACTTGCCCAAAGGCAAGAATCGATCCCACTGCCCTACAAAGTCAATCACACATGATCTGAGCATGTACTCAAAGATCTGAACTGTTCGCTCTGATTGCCCATCAGTCTGCGGGTGAAAGGTTGTGCCGAGATCTACATAGGTCCCCAACTCACTCTGTACTGCTCTCCAGAAATGCGAAATAAACTGAGGGCCTCTATCTGATATGATAGAAACAGACACACCGTGCAATTGAACTATCTCCTGAATATAAATCTAGGCCAACCTCTCTGAAGTATACGTAGTCACAACCGGAATGAATTGGTCAGCCTGTCAACAATAACCCACACTGCATCAAACTTCCGCAAGGTCCACGGTAACCCAACTACGAAGTCTATAGTAATGCGCTCCCATTTACACTCAAGTATAGTCATCTACTTGAGTAGGCTACCTGGCCTCTTGTGGTCATAATTAAACTCCTGGCAATTTGTACACCTCGCAACATACACTATTATGTCCTTCTTCATCCGCCACCACCAATAATGATGTATCAGGTCGCGATACATCTTTGTGGCGCCTAGATGAATAGAATATCGAGAAGTGTGTGCCACATCTAGAATCCTCTCCCCCAAGCCATCAACATTAAGAGCACATAGGTGACCCTGGAGTCGCAGAACACTATCCTCATTGATAGTAACCTCATTGGAACCACCCTATAGTACCGTCTCTCTGAGAACCAACAAGTGCGGATCATCAAATTGATGAGCCTTTATCTGCTCTAATAGTGAAGACTGGGCAAGGACGCATGCAAGAACTCGGTTGGGCTCCGAAATATTCAATCGCACAAGTCTATTAGCCAAGAACTGAATGTCTAAAGCTAATGGCCTCTCCTCTGCTGAAATGAATGCCAAGATACCCATGCTCTCCGCCTTTCTGCTCAAGGCATCCACAACTACATTCGCCTTGCCTAGATGATAAAGAATGTAATATCATAGTCCTTTAGTAACTCAAGCCATCTGCACTGCCTCAAATTGCTATCCCTTTATTTGAACAAATGCTGCAAGCTGCGATGATCAGTATAAACCTCATAGGACACCCCATAAAGATAATGCCTCCAGATCTTAAGAGTATGAACAATCGCGGCCAACTCCAAATCGTATACAAGATAATTGTTCTCGTGGGGATTCAGCTGACGTGAAGCATATGCAATAAATCGCCCCTCCCGTATCAATACACAACCCAAACCAATGTGTGAAGCGTCACAATACACAGTATGCATCCCCGAACTGGAAGGCAACACTAGAACCGGTGCCGCAGTCAAAGTTGTCTTGAGATTTTGGAAGCTTGCCTCACAATCATCGGACCAATGAAACGGAGCACCCTTCTAGGTCAATCTAGTCAAAGGTGTTGCAATAGATGAGAAGCCCCCCACAAACCGGCGATAATAACCTACTAACCCCAAGAAGCTCCTGATCTCAGTCGTCGTAGTAGGATGATGCCAACTCTGAACTGCCTCAATCTTCTTGGGATAAAATTTAATACCCTCGCTTGATACAACATTCCCCAAGAATGCTACAGAATCTATGAAAAATTGACACTTGGAGAACTTAGCATATAGCTTCTGTTCCCGCAAGGTCTGAAGCACCACTCTCAAATGTTGCTCGTGCTCCTCCATGCTACGCGATTAGATCAAGATGTCATCAGTGAAGACAGTGACAAATGAATCAATGTACGGGCTGAACACCATGTTCATCAAATCCATAAACGTCGCTGGGGCGTTAGTCAGGCAGAAGGACATCACTAGAAACTCATAAGGGCCATATCTAGTCCGAAAAGCAGTCTTCAGAACATCTAAATCCCGAATCTTCAATTGATGGTACCCAAATCTCAAGTCAATCTTAGAGAAAACCCTATCACCCTGAAACTGGTCAAAAAAATCACCAATACGTAGCAATGGGTACTTGTTCTTAATTGTGACTTTGTTCAACTGGAGGTAATCAATGCATATATGTATAGTCCCATCTTTCTTCTTTAACACTGGCACATACCAAGGAGATACACTTGGTCTGAAAACCCGTTTGCTAGCAACTCCTCAAGTTATTCCTTCAACTCTTTCAACTCTTTCGGAGCCATACGGTACGGTGGAATAGATATAGGTTGGGTACCTAGAGCTAAATGAATACAGAAATTGATATCACGATCTGGTGGCATGCCTGGAATATCAGAAGAAAACACATCAGAGAACTCCTGAACTATGAGCATTGAATAAAATGCCAGAGTCTGCTCGGTAGTATCTCGAACAAAGGCTAGATAAGCCAAATAACCCTTCTCGACAATATGTCGAGCCTTCATAAAATAAATGATCCGACTAGGTGTGCTGACAGAAGAACCCTTCCACTCCAATCTAGGCAACTCTGGAATCCCAAGGTAACGGTCTTGGCATGGAAATCAAGGATGTCGTGATATGGAGATAACCAGTCCATGCCCATGATGACCTCAAAGTTGGTCATATCATGCAGCAGAACATCCACTCTAGTATCATAACCACAGAATGTAACAATGTACGATTGATAAACCCAATCCACAACAAAAGAATCTCCTACCGGAGTGGACACATAAATAAGAGTACCCAAGGACTCACAAGGAACATCCAGTAAATGAGAAAACATAGATGACACATATGAATAGGTAGAACCTGGATCATATAATACCGAAGCATCCCTACCACAGACAGAAATAATACATGTGATTCACGGCATCTAAGGCCACTATATCTGGTCTGGCCAAGAAAGAATAGAATCTAGATGGAGTGCCACCTGGCTGGCCTCCACCTCTAGGATGAACCCTACCCACCTTTCCTCCACCTTTGGGCGGCTGGACAGATGATGCGGCAGTTGGTGCCATAACCATAGGCTGAGAACCCTGCTGCATTGCCTTGCCCCAAAGCTTGGGGCAGAACCTCCGCACGTGGCTGAAATCCCCACACTCAAAACAATCTCTCAGTACGAAGGACTGCTGACCTGAAGTCAGACCTAGATAGACTGAATAACTACTGGAGTAACCCTGTATAGATGGTGGGCAGTAGGAACTCTCTAGTATGGCACTGAAATAAGGTCGAACTGGAGCAACCCGAGGAGGCGGCGGTGTGGATATGTGGGCCTGCTAGGATGACCTCTCCCAAACTGACCTCTGCCCCCAAATGGAGCACTACTTAACCCTCCAGAATAAAAAAACTGTTTATCCCGTGGCATTTACTCTTGGCCCGGCTAACGATAACCCTCAATCCTCTGATCTATCTACACAACCAGTTGGTAAGAAGTCCTCATCTTAACCTCTCTGGCCATATCATCTTGGATATATTAGAGTGCAACCCTGAAAAAAAACCTTTGTACTCTCTCCGCCTCAGTAGGAAGTATCGTAAGTGCATGGCGAGACAACTCAGAGAATCTCACCTCATAATCAGTCACTGATATCTGACCTTGCTGGAGCTGCTTAACCTGAAACCGCAACTCTTCCCTCTGGAGGGTGGAATATACCTATCCAAGAAAAGGCATGTAAATTGATCCCAAGTCCAGGGATGAGAACCTGCTAGTCTACCAAGAAGATGAGACTGCCACCATCTACGAGCCCTGCCCTCCAGCTGGAAAGTAGTAAAATCCACCCCGTGGGTCTCTAATATCCTCATGTTGTGCAGTTTGTCCCTGCACCAATCAATGAAGTCTTAGACATCCTCATGTCTCTCAACCCTGAAGACAGGAGGGTGTAGCCTAGTCCATCTGTCCAATAGCTTCTGCGGCTCGCCGGCCGCTGCTGGTCTGTGCTTAGGTACGGCTGCTGCTAGTGGCTGGGCTCTGCCCAGGAGTAGTGTGCCCGTGGTCTGATATACATTAGATGTATGCCTAGGAGCCTGAAAAATAGGGGTATGTGCTCCTCCTCCCGCCAAAGATGTGGCTGGGTCTGCTGGAAATAAACTAGCTTGGGTCATAATATCCATGAACTGTAACATATGACCCATGACCTCCTGAAAGCCCGGTGCTGACATGAAATCTACCGGGGCTGGCTCTCCGCAGGCACCTCGCCCTGCTCCTCAATAATAGGATCCTCTACTTGATCCACTGGTGGCATAGCTGGAGAAACTTTGAGACGTCCTCGTCCCCTACCTTGGATTGGTTCCCTCCCCCGGCCTCTGCCTCGCCACTAGCAACAAGGGGAGCAGCTCCTCCCAAGTCTGGAACATCTGTTGTGCGTGTTCTCACCATCTGTGAGAGAAAAAGTGAAAGATAATTAATATAACATCAATTGCATGATAGAATATGAAGAAAGATTAGCTTCCTAACACCCTATAGCCTCTCGAATATAAGTACGGACGTCTTCGCACCGATCTGCAAGACTCTATTATGCCTGCTCAAAACTTGTGATACCTACGTGAACCTAGTGCTCTGATACAATGTTGTCACGACCCAATTTCTCCTATAGGTCGTGATGGCTTCCAACACTACCACTAGGCAAGCCAACAGTGAACTAACCACATGATTATTTGTTTTAATATTTTTAAAATAGTTGATTTTTAATTAGTACATAAATAGGAAATAAAAACTTAATAACATGAGAGATAACTAATTTTAAGATCAAATGAGATAAGTAAAACAAACCAAAAGTCATCATGTGTCTACTAGCATAATTCCCAAGACCTATTGTCACAAGTGTATGAGCTATTAATAGAATATACAAAAAAAATACTACACTATTTTCTGAAGTGAAATAGACAGAAAGTAAAAATTAAAGGAAGACTTTGGGTGCTGCGGAACGGGCTCATAAGAAAGATCACCGCTAAGTCTAGAGAAAGTCAAGTATGTGCACCGGACAGATAACCAGATGCACCTGCCTCATATATTGCACGATTAGTACAGAAGTGTAGCATGAGTACATAAATAATATGTACCCAGCAAGTATCTATTCTAACCTCGAATATGTAGTAACAAGGGGTCAACTTCGACACTTATTATGGGCTAACAATAAATACTAAAATTATAACTAAGCATGAACTATAAAAATACAGCTGAAAATTCAATAACAAGAAATAAATGAACAATTCTTTCACTATAGTAAATCCCAAATTAATTTCCATCATTTCACAAATTAATCTTTCAAGTCAACGAAACAATATCAATTATAAGAGGGCTCCAAGAATTATTACGCACGAATTATGCCGAAGTCGTACTACCCGATCCAACATAGAAATGTATAAACTGTGCGCTGCCGAGGGTCAGACGGCACGAACCATAGATGCTCTATTCTATTACCGAGGCGTTCGGCCCGATCCACAAGAAGAGAAAATACTTTATAAACAACCATTCAAAGATTATTAAGAGGTTAATATTAAAGGAAACATCAATTCTCATTAACGGTCAAGTAACCCGTCCAAAAATCAAGTAACTGAAATTCGACCTTTTACAATGACTTTATCAAGTTACGATATGATTTAAGCACTTAAATTAGCAAGTAGGGTGCAAAAATTGCAAGTATCACATGATTTGGGTCCTAAACTATCCGGACATAGGCATTATTAGTATCTACGTACGGACTCTCGTCACCTCGTGTGTACGTAAACCTTACAAATAGAAGCACATATTAAATCAATTCACCTATGGGATTAATTCCCTCTTACAAGGTTACAAAAGAGACTTATCTCGTCTCAAAGCTTACATTCCGGTAAAAAATAGTGCTTTAAACCCTCAACTTGGTGCAAACGACTAGAAACTAGTCAAATGTTATATAAAATAGTCAATGCATGTTCAAAAATTCATGTCCTAACTATTAAAGTAATTCTTCAACCCTAATTGAAGAATTCCTAAAATTCACCCCAGATTCCACGTGCCCGGATTCCGAAAATTTTCGAAGAAAGTTGTACTCATAACCTCAGAAACTCAAATACATAATTTTACTACATTCCATAACCATTTTCGTGGTTAAATCCCATTTTTATAAAATAAAACAAAAATAAAAAAAACCTAGGTTTTCATCTAAACCCATGATTCACAAATTTTACATGTTAAATCTACCTATAATCTATGTATTTAACTCACATTGTGTAGAAATTACTTACCTCAAACTGTTAGGAGAAAAACTCTCTATAAGAGCTCCAAGAATCACCCAAGCAATTAAATAAATGAGCTCAAAATGCCTAAATCTCGTATTAAATTGAGGTTCTGCCTTCAGGGATTTTCACACCTGCAGAGATTTGGCCGCTTCCGCGGCTCCATCTACGGAAAGGGCCTCGCAGATGCGGTCCTCCCCTTAGTTGGCTCCCTCGCTTCTGCGACAAGCAGCTCGGTGCGTGCGCTGCACCTATGACCTGACCCTGCTTCTGCGATCATCTCCTTCACACCTGCGCCTATACAGGTGCGGTCTGCCTTGCGCTTCTGTGATGCATGGGCAGCCCATGTTGGGCCGCTTCTATGGTCAGGGGCTCGCTTCTGGGAGCTCGCACCTGCGGCTGGCCAAGCGCATATGCGATTGCACTAGAAGCTAGGAGCTTTAGCTGTTTCTCCTAAGTTCCAACTTGGTTCGAGCCTCGTCCAATTAACACCGGGGGGCCCGCCCGAAGATGCCAACAAGTTTGAAATCATAAAACAGACTCGCTTGCACCCTCAGAATGCATAAAACATTAACAAAACTAAGAATTACACCCCAAACCAAATTGAATCAACTTAAGAACTTCAAGTTCTTCAAACTTACTATGAACGCGCCGAAACATACTTTAATTACTCGGAATGACGCCAAAATTTTCATGCAAGTCTTAAATTACCTTACGGAACTATTTCCCGTCTCAGAATCCCAATTGGACCTAGATAACACCAAAACCTACTCCAAACCAAATTTAAAGAACTTTAGAACCTTCAAAGAGCCAACTTCCACTATTAGGTGCTGAAACGCTCCCGTGTCATCCAAAACCTGATCCAAAGATACACCCAAGTCCGAAATCATCAAATCCCGATTTCGAGGTCTTTTACTAAAAACGTTGACCGAAGTCAAACTTGGCATTTTAAAACCAAACCATGGAACCAAGTTTTCCGATTTCAACTTGAACTCTTCCAAATCCCGAACTAACCATCCTCGCAAGTCATAAAATAGTAAAACCACATACAAAGAGTCTTATTTAGGGAAACGGGGTTCTAGAAAGCAAAACGACCGATCGGATCATTACCGTCTATACATTCCAAGTGATAGTTGGAAAAAAATTATCTTTATTATCTATTTTTTCCTGGAATGCTCAATGTTTTTTTCAGTCAAACGCTATTTTAGACACATATTTCTTTTTTACCTATACAATTTTAGATATATTTTATTTTTTCTCAATTACAAATTATTATAAACTGAATGAAATAATTATATCAAATTTTTAGGTCGTACTATCTGAATCGATGTAACTAATTTTATCATTTCTTTGATTTTCTTAGAGTGAAAGAAGAAAAATAAACTTTTCAAGAAAGTTTATTTCTCTTATATTTATACATATAGGTGGTTTACTTGGATTTATGTTTATATTTAGTATTAACTTCGTTCGGTAATAAAAAAATTCAAATGGAAATAACACAGGGAGGGAGAGCATGACACCAATTTCAGCCACTAATTTTTAAATTATAAAATTAAGTTGCAATATCTATCATTAATTTTTTTTCATTTTCCGTTTTCCGTTTTCCCCTCTTTCTTTGTTTCTTTTCACTTCATCATATCATACTAATAAATCTTCAACTGTAGTTGCCATTTAATCCAACTAAAATACTCCTTGTGTCCCAAGGACATACCTCTTTATATTATTAGAAAGAGTATAATTCCCAAAGTTAAGCACTATTACCTACTATATGATTAATAAAAATGTACTAAGCATTTTATCATGGTGTAGGAGTAAGCTGCCAAAAGAAATAGTAAATTGGACACTTTACCATCCCAGAAGCCGTGTAATTCGTTGATGAGAAATATCATATGGCATTTGCAGATTCCAAGCCCCTCGTAACTGTTTACCGTAAAAATGGTAATAACAATTATACTTGATGATGTGATTCTAAAAATATGTGATTTATTTTAATATTAGTTGTTAGGTAATAGATGCTAAATATAAGTAAAGAAAGTGTGATAACAATAAAGGAAAGTATTGATATGAAAACCGAGCTATTGAAAGACAGGGCCTCGAGCTGGTCGAAACAGGGCCTCGAGGTCGATCTCGAGTGCTTGACAGAGGGTGATCGATGGAGGATTAACAGCTTAATGGACCTCGAAGATGGCCTCTTTATGATCCACAATAAACAATAAGTGAAGAACAATAAATCAAACACAATAAATGGAAGCAATAAATCAATGGAGCAATTGTAGAGAATGTTTAAGTTAGAGAACAGAGAATGTTGTTGTTCTTGTATTGAATATCATGTGTGTTACAAGATGACAAGGGTCCCCTTTATATAAGAGGAGGAATCCAAACATAGTATTTGTATAATTATTATAAAGAAATGCAGCTGGTACAGTTATTTAATGTCACGGTACGGACTTGTACTATTCTTGCAGACTTGGTCAGCTTTAACCACGTGCCTTTTGGGAATTTTCCAATTTTCCATGATGGTCATCGATTTACACCGCCCCGAGATCGAGCGTGGAGAATCCTCGATGTCAAACCTCGAACTGTGCTTCGAGCCCTCTTAAGACGAGCTATGGAGTGCCATAATGATCATAAAATCGGGTTCTCCGATATTAGTCGTATACAGATAGTCCCTGCGTTTCTTAGGATGAAGTGATAAGAAACGGTCTCGAATTCTTGCCTCTTCGATATCCTCATTATGACGTCAACCTCGTCAAACATTAAATGACGTGATATAAAGGCTGTGCAGAGGTCGCTGTCTGCACGATTCTCGAGAAGCCCATGAACCGCAATTGGTTCGACCTTTCCGCTTCTCAAACATGCCCAAATGGCTTCTATAAATACTTCAATTGTTTTCCTTTCACACTTTTTACAACATCTTCAAGTCTTCAAAACTTAGCTAAAAGTTTTCTGTTTTCATCCTCTTTTTGCGCTTGCTTCTTCATCTTCTTTCTTTGAAACTCAGTTATAATTATGGCAAAAACCTCAAAAACGGTACCTCAAAAAAAGGGAGCCACTTCTTCATCACGCCCGTCTAAGGGAAAATCAAAAATCCTCGTAGTATCAAGCAGTGCATTCCTGGTCTCTTTGACACCGTCTCCGATTTTACCATCGAGAAACCCCCTTCTACACCGGGCCGATGCGAGCCATGTCTCGGTACATAATTGTAGTGATCGAGGTGAAGAAGGTAAAGATAGATTGCTGCTGGGCGGAAGCGGTACAAGTAGAAATCCCTACAGTTGAGGAAAGCATAGTCACACATAAAGCTGGCTTCCTCAGCGTATATACATACCCTTTCACTTTAGGCCCCGTAGATTCTTCTTATCCACCGATAGATCCGGTGATTCCCGACTTCTATTGTCAGTACCTAGTGACACTCTGTCAGATTTATCCCTCTGTCTGGAGGATTGTATACATTGTTCGATATATCTCCAACATGGTCGAGGGAATGACTTTCACCCTCGATCACTTGATCAGATTGTATAGCCCTCGTCTCTTCCAAGGGGGTTTAATCAAACTACACCGTCGATCTGCCAAGGCGTTCTTTGCCTGCATCGACGATGACAAAGACCGAGGATGGATGAGCTGATTTGTTAGATTCAAAACCTCGGGCCTCATCCCTTCTTATATAATGCCATTCCCGGAGGAATGGAACATGAAGCGTAAGTATCCCCATATCGAGTATGTTTTACCACCTCTTTTTATTCTTCCGATCTGACCTCCTTCTCATTTGATTTTTTTCTTTTGATTGTGTAGCCACCGTTTGGTTCCCCGGCGCGGTCCAGGACCTTCCGGGATGGATCAAACTTTTAGAATCTGCTTTTCCATATAACAAGCACGTTTGGCGCGATTTGGCCAAAATACGGTGGCAGGCCAAGAACCACGGTATGCTTTTATTGTTAGCATTTCCTCATTTTTTGTAAGTATTCTCTATGGAAGTGAGTTTGATACATCATGCATGTGCATGCCTCGGGTAAGGCGTGTCGATGAGACTGCCTTCTTCTGGTGAAGAAGAGGCTTCGAAAACCACCAAGGGCAAGAAAAGGAAGAAGGAGATATCGGTGGAGTCTCCGAAGTCCAAGAAAGCAAAGTCTCAGAAGCCCAAGACCGATGCTATGGTCCTAACCTCGATGGCTGCTGAGAGCTTGCATGTCGAGGAAGAAGATGATGATACCTTCCCTTTGGTGCAAAGGGTATACCGAAGCGCTGGTGCTTCAAAAATTGCTGGGCAGAAGACTGCAGAGAGGGAGGTGGACGAAGCGGACCCACCTTGTGCTGATAAGACCCTTGAAGAGGGTTTGGGCACAGTCCCCGAGCCATTCGTTAAACATGGTACAATCCGTGTTGGCGAGTTCGGAGGGCCTAATTCTGAAATTCTTCGGGGGTGAGAAGAAGTCCCGATGGAAGTTGATACCGTAGGCGGCTTTCAATTGGGCCCGTCATTTTCTGCAGGGGAGATACGGGATGCCCAGAACAGGGGTGCTGCCGATGTGGGGACCTCTTAGGTATAGGATGACGCTTTCATAGATTATTTCATCGGTGTCGAGGAGGAAACTGATCTCTATGCTCTCGTCGCTCTCTAGGAGACAGAGAAGCTTCAAAAACAAGTGATCTTTTTGACATACTATTTGTGCTTCAAGTTTTTACTCTTGTTTTTCTAACTTTCTTCCGTTGGGTCGTAGGTTAAGAAGTTGTATGACGAAGCTTTCTCTAAGCTTCAAGATGAGTTGACTCATCGTGAGGAGGAGCTCGAGAAGCTTACATTGGATTCAAATGAGCTGAAGGCTCTATGCGCCCGAAAAGTGGAGGAGTTGATCAATCTCCAGGCAGGCTCGGAGAGAGCGCTCCAAGATAGGGCCGACTTCATCGAGCAGGTAATCTGGTTCCCATAATCTGTCATAATTGATGCTTAATATCTTTTCTTTTGCATCTTGAAGATTGGGAAAAAGGATGCCCTAGTTGGGCAGCTTGGGGGGGAGATCATGGCCAAGGACGCCGAGATCCTCGAGCTGACGCGGGTGAATGATGTCGTGGACTCAGAGAGGGACATACTTCGGAAAGAGAAATCCTCAACTCAGGGCCTTCTTCGAGGTTCTCAGGAGGAGGTACCGCATTATCCGCGGCCAAGTGTGAGGCCGATGAATTTGTTTCTTCATACAAAAGGGATGTTGCCGTCGTAAATGATTGGGCCAGGGAGATATGCGAAAAGGCCGAGATAAAATTGGCTCGGGCTCTTGATCATGCTCTCTTGCAAGCTATGAGGCAACCCTTCGAGGAAGCAAGTGCCAAAGGTGTCGGTCTCTCTACCGAGATTGAAGAAGCCAGGGTCTTGGAGGAAGAATCAGCAATCTCAACTACTTGAGATGGGGGCTCTAGAAGCGACTGGGGCAGTAGTGAAGGCGAAGAGTAGACTTACTTACTATTTTTTCTTCTTTTTTTTGTGCATGGGATCCTTGGGGGAGCCTTGTAAAATACCCTTGTAAATACATTTTTTGGAATGCAAAAGATCCCTTCGTTTCATATCTTCAAACTTTGCCCCGCAATGCTTATGCAAAAGTCGACCTTCGAGTTTTGAATTTAGTTCTTTAGAGCCCGTACTTGTAGTAACAGAGATCCTCGAGATCGGACACCTTCTCGAGGCTAGGTTGGTATGGGGGTTTCGATCCCTCGAATGCTGTACGACAGCGTCACCCATATGACATGACCGTAAAGTGACCGAGGTGGCCCCGTCGGTACACTTCCCCAAAAGTTATAATGACATTGTCAAAATTAATTGGTCCTCCAGGTAGATGAATAGTTGCTACTTGTTCTATATATATGCTCTCTTCTTCTTCAGTTTAGGTTTTGCAGCTTGCAAAATTAGCTTTCTCTTTAAAGTTCTCTTCATTCTCTCAGCTCTTCTATTTCTTTAGTTCAAAGCTTTGCTCGAGCTTTCTTCCTCTTTATCCTTATTCAAATAGTTATGGTTGTCGTGCCCAAATCTGCTCACCAAGAAGAGGGAAACTCTACCTCTGCTTCTTGCCCGGCCGGTGGTACACCACCGGCATATGGTGAGTTAACCTCGAGTTTTTTTGCTTTGAAGAAAGACATTGCACTAGAGAAACCCTTCGATGCTCTAGGCCATCAACATCATGCGCTGAGGTTTATTCAATTGATAGAGGAGAATCACCTCGAGGCCGTGAGGAGAGATCATGGATGGGGAGAAAATGTGATGCTGCAGATACCTTCCCGAGAAGAGAATATTATGGCCCATGTAGAGGGATTCCTGCACGTGTACACGTACCCATTTACATTGTGCCCCCTCGACTGTCTTGTGATGCAATTCTGTAAAAGGTGTCGGGTCACTTTGGCTCAGATTCATCCATCCTTCTGGCAGATAATGCTGATGATAAGGTTCTTCACTGAAAAGGCTGAGCTCGAAGTTACCCTTAGCCACCTTATCAGATTGTATCGGCCTTTGCATTGTCGAGGCCTGATTGCGTTACGACGTCGATCCACCAAGACTTTTATTTCCAGTGACGATGAGGATCAGAACCGAGTATTGATGAGTTGATTTGTCCTAGTGAGGACCATCGACAGCATTCCTGCAGAGTTCCTGCTGTTCCCTGAAAAATGGAACTTCAAACGTAAGTACTACATCGTACCTTAATACCCTTTGCTCTCGATGATTTATAAGAATGCTTATTTTTCTCTTTCTCAGCGGTCCCATGGATGCCGGAAGAGATCCCGATCTTGTGGACTGGACTCGAAGGTTGGCAGCTTCATCGTCCTATTATGAACACAAGTGGCGAGATCTGTCGAAGGGCATATGGGAAGCAAAGCACCACGGTATGTTTCATGTGATTGCCCTTTGAGAAATGCTTCCTTTATGTGTATTAACTCCGTCACCGCAGGCGTTGGTGGATTCTTCGAGATGAGACCGTGTCCCCTCAAGGAGGGGGAAGGACCATCGGCTTCAGAGCTGAGGGAGCATAATAAGAGAAAAAGGTCCTCGAAGGATGAGGACATTCATAACGAGGCGGGGCCTGCCCGAGGGCACAAAGAAGATGCTGCCACTGAAAAGGACCTTATATACGTTGGTTACTCTGTGGACATCAATACTCCTGGGGAGGATGTTTCTACATCAATGACTCGAATCAGGGGGTCTCCCGAGGTAGCCGAACATGCTGGGCCTGAGACCTATAGTCTCGAGGGAGAGGTTCCACGAGAGGGAAGGAGCAAGAGTCCTTTACCACCGTCTGCTTCCCCCCTCGAAGTTTCGAGGGATGTTCGGGGCCAGGGGATCCCTAAATCAAGTGGGGTCTCGAGCGATCATATCCCCACCGAGAGCGGTTCAACTGGGGCCGATGAGACCAGGCTAGTAGACGCATGCTCAACTTTTGAGGAGGCTCAGCGGCTCTGTTCTGTGGTGATTTTTGGTTGACTTTGTTGGTTTTTCAGCTTTGTATTTTCATCTTTTGAACTGAAGCTTCTTTTCATAGGCTTTTGACAAGCTCAAGTACGTGTTGCTCCACTGTGAGGCCAAGTTGCGGGAAGACTTGGGCAAGGAGAAACCTCTTAGGCTTCCTTGTGATAAGAAGACAAGAGAGTTGATATATCTTCGATCGGAGATGAATCGGAGTCGAGACTACGAAGGCAATCTCGAGAAACAACTAATCCTTATTTTGAGGGAGTACATGCTTCCTTTCCCGTCTTCGAAAACTAATGTTTCGGTATTTCAGTTGCAGAGAAAAACGGAGGTGTTGGAACGCCTTCGAGGCAAATTCGGACAGGTAAATTCTGAATTCAATGCGTTGAAGGCGCAAATAGGTTTCCATACTGCGGGCCATAGGAATCCTTTGGCTAAGGCTTCTGCCCTCGAGGTACAACTCTGCAATGCTCGAGAAAGTAGCTCGATTTTCAGACGGGCAGGATTTCCAAGCTCGAGACTGATCTTTTGAAGATGAAAGTCGAGGTCGTGGATGCCCGGGCTGAAGCTGAAGAAGTTTGAGCAAAGGCCGATAAGAAAGTGGTCGTTTACTTGAAAAATGCTGCCGATGCTCGGGCTGAGCTTAGGGGAGCCTTTGACAGAGAGAGGAGGGGAAATGAGTATTCCCGATGCAGATCTCGGAGGGAGACCCTCGAAGAGATTCATGCTAGGGGCTTTGATCTCTCGGAGGAGATAAAGCAGGACAAGGCGAATGAGATCGACGCCAAGTTTTTCCTTTCTTCTGGTGTCGATGCTGATATTTGAAGGCCGCCGAGGGAGCAGGTCTGAGGGCCGTCAAGGGAGCTGGTCTTGAGAGTAGAGTAGGGTTATCTTTCTTTTCCTTTGTATAAAACTCCTGATGGGAGCATTGTAAATGTATATTTGTAATACATATATAAAAAAAATCCTTTGGTATTTCCGATTTGCTTGTCAGTAATTAGCCTGATGAATTGGACTTCGAAATCAAACCCTTGGGGTTATAAATTGGCCCTGAGGCTTTTTATGCTAGCCCATGGGCTCTTATGCATTAGGTCGGTACAGCCTTTAGCATGGCTGGCGCTTAGGATCTTATCGCATTGGGTCGGTACGACCTTTAGTGTGGCTGGTGCTTAGTCTCTTACGCATTGGGTCGGTACGACCTCTAATACGGTTAACCGTTTAGGGCTCAGTACTCGAGTGGGGTTTCGACACGAGCTCATCGACCCTTAGGTTTTTTTCAATTGGCCCTGAGGCTCTTTAGGCTGGCGCTTAGGCTCTTACGCATTGGGTCGATACGACCTTTAGTGTGGATGGAGCTTAGGCTCTTACGCATTGGGTCGGTATGACCTCTAATATGGCTATAGTTTTCCCTCGTTAAAGACTTTTTTAAGTTTTTATGTTCGACGGCTCGAAAGAACCTCGATTATGAGCCGTTGTGTGACGGTTAATGAGCACCTCGGGAGGTTTTGCTCGAAGGCTGATTGTTTTGAAGCCTTTTCATTTTTTGGAGCTGATATGATCGAAGCTCTTTTTCTTATGCCGAGGGTAGGCTAATTAACCGGTTCTTTTCGAAGTATTTGAAGGCCTGTGATTTTATGGCGACGGTCAGATGTCTCCGAGTCGCGTTAGTTTGGAGCCTTATGACCGTGGTCATTGTGTTTGGCTGTAGCCTTTTAGTACCAGAGTGAGATAGCCTCGACGTCTATATCAAGGTATGCCTTTTTAGGGGTCTTATAAGTTTGATATATAGCCTTGACTTTGATATCAGGATTATTCCTTTTTAAGGTCTTACAAATTTGTACATGCCCTGCTTGAGGTCTTACAGGTTTGTACATGCCTTTCTTGAGGTCTTATGAGCTCAAAGTTGCCGGCCCTAAGGTCTTACATCTTCGAGTTTTCGATGTTGCCTCATTGAGGGCTTATAAATTTGAACATGCCTCGTTGAGGTCTTACAAATTTGATGTTGCCTCATTGAAGAATTATGAGTTTGATGTTGCCTCATGGACGGCTTACATTGGTGATATTGCCTCATGGAGGACGTACATTGGTGCCTCATGGAGGGCTTATGAGCTCGAAGTTTCCTAATTGAGGTCTTACGATTTTGAGTTTGATAGCTGATGAGCCGACTGTCAAGGACAGTCCCTGAGTGGAGGTTATGCCTTTTTAATGTCTTACAAATTTTATATCGCCTCATTGAGGGCTTATGAATTTGAACATGTCTCGTTGAGATATTACAGACTTGACATTGCCCCATTGAGGGCTTATGAGTTTGATGTTGCCTCATTGAGGTCTTATAAACTTGGTATTGCCTCGTGGAGGGCTTACATTGTTGATATTACCTCGTGGAGGGTTTACATCGGTGCCTCATGGAGGGATTATGTGCTCAAGTTTGCTGGCCCTGAGGTCTTACGGCTTCGAGTTTTTGATGTCAGTCCCCGAGTGTTCGGGAAATTTCTGGCCCTGGGGCCGTTTCTTGTGAGAATAGTGAATTTCTTTGGAGCATGAAGTATTTTTTTGATAAAAGATTCTCCTTCTATTACTTAGTACAAGTATATATTTTTTCACTATCGAGGGTTCGATAATTCTACGTGGACACGGTTTATTCGACTGTTTGGTCATGTACACCATTCTCCTGTCGAGACCCTCTTTGGCATATTTTAATTTCTTCAAAGAGGTGATCTCCCGGGGGGATGCCCCTAAGTATTTGAGGTTGATCGAAGAGAAGCCTTGAATACTTGATGAGTTCTCCTTAGGTAGCATATGGATGCTGCCTCGTTAAAATTCTCGTCGGTAAAACCCATTTCAGATAAAATACGATATGAGGGAAAAAGAGCACAATGCATGCTTTAAAACCTAAAGCGTTCGAGCTGGAGGGTTCTTCGATCCCTTTCAATCGAACACCTGCGCATAGGTTAGTGTAAAATGTGAAGGAAAGAGGGAAAGAATTGTACCTTAACTGTTGTGGCATTCAAGCCTCGATATGCTTCGGTTGTTCGTTCCGAGGATGTGACACGGTCCTTTATACGTTCGTCCGAGGACGTAGTTTGTGATTGCTACTCGGCTGTTTGCTTGTTCTTTGTCCCCTCCGATGTAGAGGGTATCAGTGCCGGTGCCACATCGTGCACCGCGAACATCTCTTTTTATGCGTGTTGCTCTATATACATTGTTTTTACTCCATCCTTCGTACGAAACTTCATCATTTGATGAAGGGTTGATGGCACCGCCCTCATACTATGGATCCATGGCCTTCCAAGCAAAGCATTGTATCTTATGTCACCTTCGATGACATGAAACTCTTGAATTGTACCGGCAACTTTGACTGGGAGGATGATTTCCCTTTTCATTGTCTCGCTTGCCATGTTGAATCCGTTGAGGACTCGAGAGGCGGGCACAATCTGGTCGAGCAATTCGAGTTGCTCTACCACCCTCGACCTAATTGTGTTGGCCGAGCTACCTGGATCCACAAGCACACGTTAAATTTGAGATTTATTCAAAAGAAAAGAAATTACCAGTGCGTCATTATGAGGTTGAGACCAGGTCTTGATGTCATCTTCGCTGAATGAAAGAGAATCTTCAGGTATGTAGCTCCGAGTTCACTTTTCTCTAGTGGTGGATACTTTTGTTTGCTTGAAAATGGGTCCTTGAGGGACGTCGACTCCTCCAATAATCATGTGGATGACGTGTTGTGGTTCTTCTGTTTCATTTTTCTTGTTCGTCTCTCTTTCCCAAAATTGGTTTTTAGCTCGGTCGATGAGGAACTCTCGAAGGTTCCCTTTGCTAATTAGTCGGGCTACCTCTTCTCGAAGCTGTCTGCAATCCTTGGTCCTGTGACCGTAAGTGCCGTGATATTCACATATCAAGTTAGGGTTCCTTTGAGAAGGATCTGACAGTACGGGTCTTGGCCACCTAGTGTCTTTGATTCTACCTATTGCCGATACGATGTCTGAAACATAAATGTTGAAGTTGTATTCAGATAGTCAGGTGCCTCTACCGGCCATGTATGCCTGTCAAACCCTGCTTTGTTCACGAGTCCCCGAAGATTCTGGCCTTGATCCATCATTTGGTCACTTCGAGGTATGTTGCGCCTCGAGATATTTCTCTGATTCTCTATATACGGTTGATACCTTTCTTTGCTTGGCCTCGACTCTCTCTCTCTCTGTAAGCCTCGATTCCTTTGCTAAGAGCCAGCTGGGATACACCGATCCCGAGGGGGCTTCCAATTGGTCATCCTCGACTCTGATTTTTGACCGATACATGTTGTGTACATCTGCCAAAACTACGACGGGATACTCGATTAAGTTTTGCTTCAGCTGCTTAGAAGCTATCGAGCTTCGTTCGTTCAAGCCCTGAGCAAAGGCTTGCACTGCCCAATCATCGGTGACCGGTGTTAATTCCATTCGTTTTAATTGGAAGCGGGATACAAACTCCCTTAACATCTCATTATCTCTTTGTTTGATTTTGAAAACGTCAGATTTCCTCGTAGCAACCTTGATGGCACCAGCATGCGCCTTCAAAAAAGAGTCTGCCATCATGGCAAATGAATCTATCGAGTTCGGGGGAAGGTTATGATACCACATCATGGCCCCTTTGGACAGCGTTTCTCCAAATTTTTTTAATAAGAAGGATTCAATCTCATCATCTTTTAAGTCGTTCCCTTTCACAGCACAAGTGTAAGCAGTAATGTGCTCATTGGGGTCCGGGTCCCCTTGTACTTCGGGAGATCGGGCATTCTAAATTTCTTCGGGATGGGCTTCGGAGCCGCACTTGATGGGAATGGATTTTGCACGAACTTCTTTGAATCTACACCCTTCAGAATCGGGGGTGCGCCCGGGATCTGATCGACCCTCGAGTTGTACGTCTCCACCTTTTTGTCGTTAGCTTCTATCTTCTTTTCGCCTAATTCAGTCCTCTTTGCGAGGTCCTCGAGCATCTTCACAATAGCGGGGTTGGCTGCTGACCCGTTATTGCTCGACCTTTCTGGTGCTTGCTCGACTTGTGTAGCCATTTCTGGTGGTGTTGTGCTTGGAGTTTTTTGATGGCTTTGTAGCTGAGCAATAGCCACTTATTGTGCTTGCAGCATCTCAAAAATGACATGAAGGCTAACTTCCCTTTCCTTTTGAGCTGGGGCTCTCTGTGCTTCATGTTGGTCTCCTTCACGCACACTTCCATCTGTATGAGAGCTTACATCGACATGTTGAGCGTTGCGCGAGCCTTCATAAATGGGGATTTGTACTTGTGCCCCTACAGGGTTTTGCGTTGGTACAACGGCGCTTGAAGTAGTTGCACCGTTCTCTCCATGATCCTCAGAACCGTTGTTTTCATGTGCATTTATTGAGTTAGACATTTTGTGACCTAAAATTGAAGATTCTCGGACAAGAAAAAGTTTAAAGAATAACTTGTGTTTTTAGAAAACCAGCACTAAAACAATCACTATTATTTTTAGCCCCACGGTGGGCGCCAAACTGTTTACCGTGAAAATGATAATTACAATTATACTTGATTCTGTGGTTCTAAAAATATGTGATTTTTGTAATAATAGTTGTTAGGCAATAGATGCTAAATATAAGTAAAGAAAGTGTGATAACAAAAAAGGAAAGTATTGATAGGCAGACCGAGCTATTGAGAGACAGGGCCTCGAGCTGGTCGAAACAGGCCCCGAGGTCGAGCTTGGCTTGACAGAGGGTGATCGATGGAGGATTAACAGCTTAATGGGCCTCGAAGATGGCCTCTTTATGATCCACAATAAACAATAAGTGAAGAACAATAAATCAAACACAATAAATGGAAGCATTAAATCAATGGAGCAATTGTAGAGAATGTTTGAGTTAGAGAGCAGAGAATGTTGTTGTTCTTGTATTGAATATCATGTGTGTTACAAAATGACAAGGGTCCCCTTTATGCAGCTGGTACAGCTATTTAATGTCACGGTACAGACTTGTACTATTCTTGCAGACTTGGTCAGCTTTAACCACATGCCTTTTGGGAATTTTCCGCTTTTCCATGATAGTCATCGATTTACACCGTCCTGAGTTCGAGCGTGGAGAATCCTCAATATGTTTCCTTGATGTCAAACCTCGAACTGTGCTTCGAGCCCTCTGAAGACATGCTATGGAGTGCCATAATGATCATAAAATCGGGCACTCCAATTTTAGCCGTATACAATAACTAACTTTGAATACGAGAATTTAGGTAAGGGAAGGTGAAAATTGTTGTGACATTTCCAAAAAATGGACAAATGTCCTTACATGTGGCATTCTTGCATGAGAAATTGAAGACAAGTGGTGCACACTTGTCATGCTCTAAGCTCCACTCAAAGGCTATAAATAGACCTTCAAAATGACCATCAATCATCGGCATTTATCCTTTGCCTCTTTCGTTCTTCTTCAGCTTCTTTTCCTTTCCTCCTTAAACTTTTGCAGTATACTTTGTTTGTTCCCCTATTTTAAATAGCTGGGTTTGTAATTTAATATTTTGCTGATTCATGCATCCTCCTAAATAGAGATAGGCTTGTTTAATCTTGGAGAGACATTTCACACTAATGAAATAGTTTCTTAGGACAGTGTCCAGCACAACTCAAGTCAATCCGTGTATTTATATTAATATTGCAATGTTATTATTGAAATTCTTCCTCTCAATTACTACAATCTAAGAAACTATGACAAACAACACTGATGCTGAAAATACTACTGATACTACCAATATTAGAGCTACCTCTTGTGCCCCAGTTCCAGTTGCACTATCATATGCCAGGCCATTTCCAGATGTGTCGAATATCGAAATTTTCGTCAATGAAAATTTTGCTGAACATATTTTTTCACTGGTTGATGTGCATGGTGTTGCACATGCACTGCTGTATCCACAACTTAGTCCAGACACTGATAATAAAATAGTGGAATCATGGCAACATGCCAACAAGGTATGTCGTCATACTATATTACAAACTATTTCAAATGTACTGTTTGAAATGCATTGCAGTTACAAGGAAGCAAAAGCTATTTGGGAAACCTTAATTAAAAAATTCACTGCTAAAGATGCTGCAAAACAAAAATTTGTAGTAGGAAAATTTTATCAATGGCAGATGAGAGATGATAAAGAGATGAACGTGCAGATCAACGAATATCAAAAACTGATAGAAGACTTGAAGGCCGAGGGGATGTCATTACCAAGAAAGTTTGCTGCTAGAGTACTGATTGAGAAGTTGTCTGACTCATGGAGTGACTACAAAAATAACTTAAAGCACAAACAAAAAAATTTCACTACTGAGGAAATTGTGACCCACATCCTAATTGAAGATTCCAACAGAAAAGAATATGCCAAAGCTAGGATGACAACTCTTTAAGCAAACTTAGTGCAAAGCAATAACAACAACCGCAAAAGGTACGAGAATAAGTCTCAAGGTTGCAAGCCTAAAAATCCTAACCTTAGAAGAAAAAAGGACTCTTGTTTTGTTTGTAGAAAACTAGGCCATCATGCCTCACAGTGCAGGTATAGAGCAGGAAATGACAAAGAAAAAACTAATACTCCTAAGGCTAACTTAGCTGAAGGAGGTGATATTATTGCAGCTGTCAGTTCTCAAGTAAACATTGTAGCACATGCAAAAGAATGAGTGGTAGGCTCTGGGGCTACTCGGCACATTTGTGAAAATCAAGAAGCATTTTCCTCTTACACTCCTGTAGATGATGATAGAGAAGAGGCCTACCTTGGAGACTCAAGTACTACCAAAGTGTTGGGTAAGGGTAAGGTTCTCCTGAAACTCACTTAGGGAAAAACTTTAGCCCTTTTTGATGTACTGCATGTTCCTACTACGAGAGCAAACTTGATCTCTGTATCCTTGTTGGGAAGAGCCGGAGTGAAAGTATCATTTGAATTTGATAAGATCATAATGACCAAAATAATGTGTTTGTGGGAAAGGGATATTGTAATCATGGACTATTTGTACTTAATATTTCTGATGTTATCAATGGAAATGCATCTGCTTCTGCTTATATGGTTGAGTCTATTTCTTTATGGCATGCTAGACTAGGACATGTTAATGTCGCGTATATAAAGAAAATGCAGTCACTAGGATTAATATCTAGTATAGACTCAAATAATATGTACAAGTGTGAAATATGTGCTAAAGCTAAAAGTACTAGAAAGACCTATTTTCCCATAAATAGAGAAACTGAATTGTTATCTTTAATTCACACTGATTTAAGCGACTTGAAGCAGATTATGACTAGAGGTGGTAAAAGATATTATGTGACTTTTATTGATGATTTTTCTAGATATACTAAGTTGTATTTCCTTATAAATAAAGATGATGCATTTAATGCTTTTATTTCTTATAAAACTGAGGCTGATAATCAACTTAGTAAAAAAATCAAGAGAATTAAATCTGATAGAGGTGGAGAATATTTATCTTTAAATGATTTTTGTGAAAAGAATAGAATAATTCATGAAGTAACTCCGCCTTATTCACCTGAGTCAAATGGAGTAGCTGAAAGGAAAAATAGAACATTAAAAGAAATGATGAACTCTATGTTAGTTAGTTCTAATGCTCCTGATAATTTGTGGGGTGAAGCTATTTTATCTGTTTGTCACTTACAAAATAGAATACCACATAGAAGAACTGGAAAACTCCTTATGAATTGTGGAAGGGTTATAAACCTAACGTGAAATATTTAAAAGTGTGGGGTTGCCTTGCTAAAGTTCTTTTGCCTGAACCTAAAAAGAGAAAAATAGGTTCTAAAATTGTTGATTGCATGCTTATTGGATATGTTGAACATAGTGTTGCATATAGATTTCTTGTTTTAAAAAGTGATGTGCTTGATTACAACACTATAATTGAGACAAAGAATGCTGAGTTCTTTGAATATATTTCTATTATATGATAAAATTTCTCATACACATGTTGAAACAAATAATAAAATTACCTCTAATGAGGAACTGAGAAGGAGAAAAAGGCCTAGGAAAGATTATTTTTCATATGGAAATGATTTTCAAACTTTTCTTGTCGATAATGAACCATCAAATTATTTTGAAGTAATATCTTATTCAGATGCTACATATTGGAAAGAGGCAATAAAAGTTGAAATTGATTCTATTAAGAAAAATAATACCTGGATTTTAACTAATTTACCTCCTGGTGCAAAGCCTATTGGTTGTAAATGGATTTTCAAAAGGAAATTTAATCCTGATGGATCTTTAGATAAATATAAAGCTCGGGTAGTAGCAAAAGGATTTTCTCAAAAATAAAATATAGATTGTTTTGATACATTTTTACCGGTGACTAGAATTTCTTCTATTAGAGTTTTAATTGCCTTAGCTTCTATCCATAAGCTTTTTATCCATCAAATGGATGTCAAAATAAATTTTTTAAATGGTGATTTAGAAGAAGAAATTTATATGGTTCAACCCGAAGGTTGTGTCATTTCTGGACAAGAAAATAAAGTTTTTAAAATTAATTAAATCTCTTTATGGCCTTAAACAAGCTCCTAAGCAGTGGTATGAGAAATTTGAACAAGTCTTACTGATAGACGATTTTTCTTCGGTGGAGGTGGATAAATGTGTTTACACTAAAGTGGTAGACAATGATTATGTGATAATATGTCTGTATGTTGATGACATGCTTATGTTTGGTACAAGTTTAACTATGGTGCAAAGTACTAAATTATTTATGTCTGCTAATTTTGATATGAAAGATCCGGGTGAAGTAAATAAAATATTGAGAGTTAAAGTTATAAGGAGTAAAAATAAAATAATATTGTGACAAGAACATTATGTTGAGAGACTTCTTAAAACTTTTGAATATTTTAATGTCACATCTGTGAGCACTCCGTTTGATGCTAATTCTCAATTAAAAAAGAATAATGGTGACCCAGTTGTTCAGTCTAAATATGCACAGATTATTAGGAGTCAGATACATTTAATGAATTTTACAAGGCCTGATATAGCCTATGTTTTGTGTAGACTAAGTAGATATACTCATAATCCCAACAGAGAGCATTGGTCTGCATTAGCTAGGCTAATGAAATATTTGGGAGGAACCATGAATTATTGTATCCTATATAGTGGATTTCCTTCTACTTTAGAAGGGTACAATAATGCAAACTGGATCTCTGATTCAGATGAGACAAAATTCACTAGTGGTTATGTATTCACCCTTGGTGGTGGTGAAATATCGTGGAAATCAGCTAAACAGACGATCATTGCTAGATCGACTATGAAATCAGAGTTTGTACCTCTGGAGTTAGCTGGTTCTGAAGCTGAGTGGCTAAAATACTTCTTAGCTAATATCCCTTTTATAAAGGATATATTACCTCCTGTGTCTATACATTGTGATTGCCAAGCGACAACAACTATAGCAAAAAATAAATTTTATAATTGTAAAAGTAGACACATGAAATTGAGACATGATGTCATAAAGCAGCTGCTGAGAGATGAAGTAATTTTCATTGATTATGTGAAGTCAGAAATTAATTTGACCGATTCTCTAACTAAACCAGTTGGAAGAAAATTAATTCTTCAAACCTTAAATGAGATGGGGTTAAGGCCGACATGTTTTCAATAGAGATGGTAACTCAACCTACGTGATTGGAGATCCCATGAAGTAGGTTCATATGGGTAATAACAAGTCGATATTGGCACTGAAGCACTAAAGCAGAGTTCTTAACTGCTACTAACTGAGAGGATGCATTATAACTCTTAATGAAATTCATAGTCCTTATGGATGGTATATTTAAAAGAAGTATATGATGATTCACCTATATGAGAGTGGAGTGGGGTCGCTCTTATGAGATTTTGGCCTAGTATCTAGAGCTCTCATGAATAACCAGGCACGCGCATGGCCTAGTGGCGCAAAACCGCGTTGAACAGCAAAATTGTGAGGGTCGAAATTTGATTGATAAAAATCTCTGACTTACAATAAGAATTAGTGGTTCATACAAATATTATATTTCACTAGTAATTCTGTGCGTTAAGTTTCATTGGTCTAAGTTTGGTTCATAGTCTAAAAGACACCAAACTTATTGCATTTGAACCATACAAATCCAGCAAATCTTACTCCTCTTTGTATGAATATTTTGAAAATATGTGGGGGAATTGTCGTGACATTTCCAAAAAAATGAACAAATGTCCTTTCATGTAACATTCTTGCATGAAAAATTGAAGACAAGTGGTGCACACTTGTCATGCTCTAAGCTCCACTCAAAGGCTATAAATAGGCCTTCAAAATGGCCATCAATCATCAGCATTTATCCTTTGCCTCTTTCGTTCTTCTTCAACTTCTTTTCCTTTCCTCCTTAAACATTTGTAGTATACTTTTTTTTGTTCCCCTATTTTAAATAGTTGAGTTTGTAATTTAGTATTTTGCTGATTCCTGTATCCTCCTAAATAGATGTAGACTTATTTAATCCTGAAGTGACATTTTACACTATTTCTTAGGACAGTGCCCAACACGACTCAAGTCAATCCGTATATTTATATTAATATTATAGTGTTATTATTGAAATTCTTGCTCTCAATTACTACAAAAATAACCAAACTACTCCTCTAAATTAAACACGATTGTCTGATCCATAATCTTCACAAATTAAAGATCTTAAGCCTGGGTCCTCAAATAAGGGGAGGTAAAAAAAAACAAAGTTAATTAGGAGAAAGAAAAAAAAGTAAAATAATCTAAACGTGTTTCTTGGCCATAGAAATATATCTGTAAAATCTACACACTTTACACCTTCGTTTCCTTCTTGAAATTTTCTTGTATTAACGATTAAGAAAAAGAAATGGAAAATGAACCAAAAAAAAAATGAAAATAAGTATAATGGAAATAAAATCGGATTCCAGTCGATGAATCTTGCAATGAGATTAGCAGCCTGCATCCTCTTGTTAGAGATTTTCTTTGCGCAGGATCCCCTTTCTTCTCAGAAGAGTTAGGGAAGGCCAGGGAAGAAAGCCGGGCAGGAAAGAAGAATAAGAAAAAGGGAAAAATTTTAAAAGATGAAAGAAGAAGACTCAAATCGAAAAGTTTCAGATTAGGTAAAATGGAAAAGAAAATGTACGTACTTTCTACTTTTCTTTTTCCCTTTCATTTATTTTCTTCTTTCTCTTCTCCTAACATGTCCTCCGTCACTAAGAAAAATTTCCTCCTAATTATTTGCCTTTATAAAAAATTATAAAATATGCACAATGCAGTATTCCATTCATATACACAAATTCAATCAATATACATTTTGGAGTCCGGCGCATCTCCCATCTCCCCTTCTTTTTGCACAATTCAAATGATTATCTGAAACCCAACGTCAATATATGAGTTAGCAGGCTAGCGAGGTCTATAGGAAAAAGATCTTCCCACATAGAAATGTCATAGGTCTTCATAAAAGTGAAATATAATTAAACCTGATCAGAAAAAGTGAAGATGCAGATTTGGAGGCTTGAAAGAAAGGAATAAAAATAATTTATTATTAAAGGAAGTTAAAAAAGTGAGTAAAGGAAGAAACTAAATGCATATGTTAGAATGAGGAAGGAAATCGAAACACAGAAAAGCGTTTGAGAAAAGAAAAGAAAAGAAAAAAGAGACATTTCACGAAAAGTTGTAATGGAACATAATAACGAGGAAAATAATTTAAGAGACATAATAAGTGTGAAATAAGAAAACTAATGCAGCGTTTCAGAAAATTAATCTTTTAGATTTATTAATTTGAAAATTAGAAGACATAGCCCTAAAATTCTGAAAAAATAGATAAATACATTTCCTCATCAATAAGATGCCACATCACTTTCTAAGGCCCTGCTTTATATATTATATTAATTAATATATCAATGCAGACTCCCTTAAAAATTGCCAACTACAAGCACATCTGATCCCTAATTTGGGCATGAAACTTTCTGCTCTGGTTCCCAGATACACCAATTTGTAATTTTAAAAAATATCCTAAATCGGTCAATTAATACATGTTTTCAAATTGGCTGGTCTTATCCATTATTGAAGGAATACTACAAAGCAGGAAACTGAATAGAAATTAAAAGATAAGAAGAAATAAATGAAATTGTAAAATTTCTTGATTAGATGCTTCTTTTACTTCCTGATTTAAATTATAGATGTTGGACTTTAAGCATTGGGCTTAAAAGTCTAAGAGTGTGAATTANGGGAAATAAAATGGAGGGAAATGAAAATTTGAATCAAGTGAGCTTTTGTCATGAACTTTGTACCACATTGGTGAAAGACAACTACACTTGTGTGTATAAATATAGGATTACTTCTTAGAGCTCTTAAAAGGAGTTGAAGAGGATGTATCCTCGTGCCGTCGTCGTCGCTCGCTCGGCTCAGCTTCGGATTTGGATTTGTCAAACGATCGATAAGATTATTTTTTGGACAAAGTTTATTTAATTAATTA